>CAEGAE010055478.1:0-18683 GCA_903067095.1 Girardinus metallicus | reverse complement strand
CAGCTTCTCTCTTATGTCTCCGTCAGATGAGCAGCATTAGCAGCTTTTGGTGACATTATTATTAATAATAATTAGATTGTTTTTGAATACGATGCAGGATTTAAAATGAACTGATGAAGATGTCTGTGGTTCCCTTCTGGACCTGTTACCCTATCAACCCGATGTGGAAGACTAGCTGGGCAAATGCCTTTCCATGCCATTCAGCTTGATTCTCATGTCCCTTCAGTGCTCTGTCTGAGATTTCTCCCATTGACCTCGGTTTCTCCAGTAGGATTTCAACTGGGCCAATCGGCGAACAGAAGGAGAAGTTGTGAACGATGATATCGATTTTCTGGACCCTTTAGGATTATTACCTGCTTGACTCCGCAGTGAACAAAGTCTTTCAGTCTGTGTTGGCCACTTCTCCAAGCATTGAGAAATTAAAGTCGGACCAAGAAAAATGTTTAAGACATTTTATTGCTGGTAAAGATGCCATGTGGCATGGCATTTCTGTTTTGGGATGGTTTTCACTTTCCGGTAAGCTTCATTGCATAGATTCCTTCTTGATGGAGCTGGCACATTTTACATTTTATACGTCACGGCCAAACGCCAGCAATCAAGTATCGTAATCCAAGAGTGTAACTTTGGTGGGGATGAAGAGGAGGGGAGGGGGGAGGAGGGGGGGAGGGGGGGCTTTAGGATGATGATGGAAGGCCTTTTCTTTTCTAGTGCTAAGAATAAAGCCAAAGCTTACATGTGAATGCCAGACAGTCTTATTCAATAAATTATGAAGTGTCTTTAATATGGCAAATAATAAAGACGCAAATACTTTTTTGGGTCTGGTTGGGGCAGTTGGTGAATAGAGTGACCATCGATGTTACTGTATTCTATAAAATGTGGCTTAAAGCTGAAATGCTGATGTTTGGACATGTAAAATATATATTCTCTCTGCTAATAAATCTATAGTTTGGTTTCTGTCAGTTCTAGAAACAAAAGAGAACAAAGCGAATTTCTCTTTATAATGTGGCTAAACTATATGGTTTTTATGAATTACCAGGTTTTTTATTCTTTTTTATTCTTTTTAAATAGCAGCCGATTAAACAGAATGTTACAACCTTGACATAATAATATGAGATGTTTTTACCGAGAAATTGATCAGAAGCGCCTTGAAAATGGCCAGATCCGCCTCTCTGGCTGCAATGCGCCTCCCGACTCAGGGGGAACAGATTTTCACACAAGACCGGATTAGTCTGGTTTTTCTGTTCATGCAGTTTTATTGTTGCATTACTGCCCCCTTATGGCAAAGAGAGGTTTTGGCGTGCTAATTCACCTAGCTAAATTTTGCTGTGTTCACACAAAATAAAACTGTTTCTTTAGGTTAACATGTGACAATTTCATGTTATCTTTACTAGAATTAATTAACTAAACACAACAAACACAACTTGAAATGAAAATATTAACATAATGTGAACAACTGCCATGTTTCACTTTTTTGAGTGTGTGTGTGTGTGGGTGTGTGTGTGTGAGGGGAGGATGGGAGCTGATTGACCTTTCATGATCTCTGGAAATATTAATATCTTTAAAATGATTGCGGCACAAACAAAACTTTTTGCTGCACAAACATTTGACACCAATTTTGTCTGAGTTGAAGCAGGTGGGGGGTCAACGTCACTCAGCTGAAACTGAATGCATTTCTATTTTCAAGAAGACAATTTGAGAGAAATTGAAGCGTCTGAGTTGGTGCTCAGAGCAGCTCTGAGAGGATTGGCTACACTATGGTTATAAAGAGATGTGATAACTGTAAACTGTCAATAAAACATCCGTCACACCGTTAAGATGAATAAATCTGTCATTTTTCACAAAACTCTGAATGCAACATCTGAACGTTGGAGCCAAAATCAAGGCTCAGCAGAGCAGGAAACATTGTTCCCACATACTATCGTCCATTTTAGTGAGTTTGTATAAACAGTAGCCACGGCTTCCTACTTGAAACAAGTAAAAGCTCCATACTTATTGTACAATTTTCAGTTGAATTGTTCAATATAACTGTGACATTAAAGGTGGAAAATGTGTGGAAGTGATCTCATCACCAACCTGGGACATTAATGATGATACTGTCCATTGTGGATGGTTTCATGTTCCATAATGAACGGAGCATAAAGCTGTTTAAACAAGCATCAAGTCTGATCATAGTGTGGACAATAAATCATTCATTTTTCATGCAAATAAAGATTAAGAGACGGGGTGGAGAGCAGCAGAGCACCTGCTGCATGGAGACCGCCTTCAGCAGGTGAAGACTGAATCAACTCCAGAGTTTATCTTGGTCATTATTATCAGAGAAGAAGAACTTTAAAAAATAAAAACTGTTGGAATATTTGAAACTACTAATTTATTACTTAGGGACCATTTCTTTATATATGTGCTTCATTTCATTCAGAAATACTTCATTCAAATAGAAATGAAATCTTGTTGTCCCAGTTGACATCGTCAGCTCTGCTAATCCGCCTCGTTTGCTTTCGCCGCTCCTCTATTAACCCCTTAAAGGGACAATGCGGGAGGCGTTATCCATTTTCCAGGCACATGGTTACTATGTAACCTTCAGTTGTTATAAAAATGCTGTATATATCAAACACAACTTAAAAGAACCTTGACTTTGCAGTTTGATGACTAGAAGTTGGGCCTCTGTCTCTTTAAGAAGCTCTGCCTTCAGCGGAGTTGATAACTGCCATTTATAACTCATCTCAGGAGGGTTGGGTTGAAAAGCAGTTTGCATAATGAGCTCAGCAGATGTGCTAACTGCTGCTGCCGCTAGTCTGGAGGAGCTGAGTGACGGAAAACGCGAATAATAATAATAAAATAAAATAAATGCCAAAACTTTCTGTTCAGGCAAAAAGGTTTGATACTGACCTGAATGATTTACTGTCTAATAAAAATAACTATTATTATATCAGCATTATAATATTTATGCTAGTAGCATGTTCTGTGGTCAGAATGAGGAAAGCTTTACTGGAACACACTGAACTGAGCGACCCGAGCAGGAAGCGCAGCAGCTTTTATGAAAGCTTCACTAAATGTTCCGTTTCCTTTTTCTTTATCAGCGCTGCTAATGCACCGACGTCCTTCCTTTTTCCAGAACTCCATTAAAGCCATTAAAGATTTGTTTTTTTCTCCCCCTCTTTCTCCTCTGCAGACATCTTATCAACATTAGGGTTGCAATAAAGAGGCGGAGGTTCGCCATCAACACGGCTGACGTCTGATTCATGTTTCGGTCTGAAGCTCCCACCTCCAGGACTCCTGGTGTATTTCTGGAGATGCTCAGATAGCAGTTTAATAATGGCAACCGTTCAGGTTCGTCTCCATGGTAATGGCGCTGAACATACAGTATGGTACGTCAGGACACAACGATGGCGATGTGAACTGCTTTAACATCTGGTCTGATAGTGGAGGATTCTCTACCTGATTTAAGATTTTGATGTGAAATGATATTTAAAAAATAATAATAATCAGAGAAATCCTTATAGGGACAGGACAGAATTTAAACGTGGCAGCAGTGAGGCTATTTTAAGATTGCTTCATTTAAACTGTTGAGATAATTTAGTTTTGCCGTACAAAATGACTACATAAAAAAAAAACAGAACATGAAAATATTCTGTAAATATAACTTCAATTATAGACAGCAAGGAAAATGAAGTTTCTATTTTTATTACGTGTTAAGAGTTCTGTTGGGTTTTCTTTACATTTGGAAGAACCTCACTCTGGATCGGTGTGTATTCTGCTGAAGGGGCGCAGGGGTGTGTGTGTGTGTGTGTGTGGTTACTCTGTACTCTGCCAGGCTCTGTTTGCAGAACCGGGGAAGCCAAAGAGCCCTGCAGGTGTCAGAGCGCTCCTCTTCCTTCTGCACACACGCCTCGGTCTGATCGGCTGCATGTCGAGGTTACAGGGACGAAGAGGCAGAACAGACGGATTTGACTGAACTCTGCTTTCTTTGGAAGTTCGTTTGCATGAATATTCCTGCTGCGTGTTGGACTCTTCAGCTGCGGTCCTGGGGGGATTCCTTCTGCCCAGGTTCAGTTCGCAGTGGAAACAGCCCAAAATCACAAACACACACACACACACACGCACACATACTGTCTGTCACCACAAACTGATTAATAACCGACCCTGGTCAGAACATCGCCACTTGGTGGCTGATAATGAAGCGATGACGTCTGATAAGAAATCTTTTTTTTTTTTTTTTTTTTAAGTGACAGAAGAAAAGTTTTGAGAATTCAAAATATGAACAGGTAGGAGGAAGACGAGGAGGAGGAAGTGGCTTCTGGCTGAGCTCCACTGTCGTTTCCAAGGATTTGGAAACGACATCAAACCTAATCTGCAGCTTTTTGTTCTTTTCGTCCTTAATATACACAGTTTTCAGCCACCACTGCCTCATTACCAAAGTTAATGTCATGACAAATGCTGCAGAAGAGTTGTGTATTATTTTACAGTAGCAGTGTTATGTGTTCTCCAGACACATAGTGACATTTTATAGGACAAACGAGTCACTATGAACAACCTTAACTAATGTTTTTATGGACCATAAAACCATAATGTTATTCACATTATATTTTATAAGCTTTTTCGGTACATTTGACCATTTTTGTATGACTTACTTTATTTTGTTAGCATATAAGTTGCTATTTGTGATCCCTATTTTTGACATGTTTCCAAATCAAGTTTACTTTCTGTGCACTGACCCATTATTGACCAGCAGATAACATTGTTAAAATGTTTGTTATTAATAGCTAACATGCAATAAACAGTGCTGTGAAGAGAATGAAATTGTAGTACATCAGTTAAAATCATATATCTCAAACATGACTTAAATGACATTTGACTTTCTAATTTAATGTCTTGAAAACTTCTACTCTTCCTGAAACTCTCCCTTCAGGATGTCATGGCAACATGGCTCCTCTGTGACACTTGAATAACATGTTTACCAGCGTCTCACTGAGAAGCTCCTCCAGGTTTTTGCTAACTGCAGCTGGCTAGTCTGAAGGAGTCGGAACCCAAAAACCTGAAAGATAAACACTGAAAACCAATAAATAAGTTCAGCATAACATCAATTGTTTGAGTTTCTTGTGTAATTTTACTTTTTCCCCACTAGTCAGTAAGTTGACAAAACTTCACGTATTGGCTGCTGCGGGTTTTTTAAGCGTTATTATCTATTTTATCTTTCTGTATGTGTCTGTTTCACTCCTATTTTTGTCCAGAATAGCGATTGATTGATCGACAGATTTACTGATTGACCGGATGTGATCAATAAAAACACTAAGACTATTTATGATGGATGAAACAAAGCAAACTGACCAACATGTCGCTTTTTTTTTAGCATTTATTTACAGCAGTTTGTCACCAGCATAATCAGTCCAGTCACACAGCTAATTAAATAAATCAATATCTCGACGCCTTATGATTCTGCAGCAGTAAACAAAAGAGAAAAATGCATAATAAGTATAGAGTTGTTGAAACAGAGGGAATAAAACGCTTCATCATGTAGGCTCTCGGAGGAAGCCGACTCATACAGCTAAAAGCGTCTGGAGGTTCAGCAGAGCTCACAGCGCTAAGCTAACTCCTGCTTCCTGTAACAAAAAACTAAGTCAGTTTGGTTTTCATCATCAGTGAACGATTTCCTGCAAAAACATGTCCTCCGGTGAGCAGAAGCAGAAGCCTTTAACGAAGTCACATCCTGCTGTTATATCTGCACCACCTTACGCTACGTTTAGCTGTTTGGGTCCGTTAAGCCCCGGCCTGCAGCGGCGTGTCCTGGGCCCTGACGTGGACGCCAGGCAGGGTGAACCAGGCCAGAGGAAGCTCCCGCCGGGCGCTGTCGTCCTGAACCTTCATGTTGAGGTAGAAGTCTCCGGTGTAGAGGAAGAGCAGGGCGCCCTCACACACCGAGCTGTCTCTGGGTTTAACCTGCGACGGAAACAGGAGCCGTTAGCGGACGCTCCGCTGTCATTTCTACATAAACCATCTTCCTCAAATCTTTGACGAGTCTTAATTAATGAGTTACAACAACATTTAATTTCCCTTTATTAAGTATTTTTGAATTTGACTTCGAATTAAACGGGGCACACCAGCAGAGAGTACGACGGCGTCAGGGCCATTGTAGACAGAAAAAACCCCAAAGAAAAACATTTTTGTAAATTTTCTTGAAAGAAACTTGCACATTTCTTAGTTTGAAAAGTCAAGATTTCTTTTGAAAAAAAAAACAAACAAAAAAACTGCAATTTAGTAAAAATAATAATAAAAAAAGAGTTTCAAAAGCTGAAATTTTACAACTTCTTAAACTCAGAATATTCCAAATTCTTTCTAGAAAATTTTTGGGATCAATCTCAAAATTTCTCTTCAAAATGTATTTTTTTTTTTTTCCTCACAAATGTCTGACATTCTGAGCGCAAAGATTTCCACGTTTTTTCCAGAAGATTGCTGAGATTAATCTCAACATTTCTGAGTCTTTTTTTAAGTAAACTTTTGACTTCAGGTTCTCAGGAATTTCAAAATTGTTTCTAGAGTTTTTGGCTGAAATGTCCATTTTTTCTTCTGTCTCCAACATCTCCATGGTAAGAGGGAGATGTTGCTTTGGCTGTTAAAAAAAGAAAGAAAGGTGAGAACATTCACCAAAATTAAGCCTCTCACACATTCATTGTGATTCTTTTTTCATCCTTTCATCTTCTTTTCAGACTCTAAGCTCTTTGTTTTCTTCCTCACAGTCTCTTTTATCCGCCTGCAGTGTGTTTGACACTCAGAAGAGATTTTTTCTTTTTTTCGCTTCTAAAACTTTTAGTTTAAGGATTTTAAGCAACAGTTGAAAAACTGTAGGAGTTTCACTGCCAACAAATATTTTTATTGGTCTTTAACTGGTTTCTCTTTATTTCTAAAAACAGTTGTGTGTCCTGAGTGAAAACACACAGTGTGTGTGTTGTGCAGACATGTTGAAATAAGCCTCATTTATTTCGAGGTTCCTCGCCAAGCCAGCTGTCCAACATCAGGCTGCATGTCGGCATCGGGCCCGGCTGAACCGGAGCATGTGTCTGTTTCCACAGCATGTTACCATGGTAACTCAGCTTGGAAACACAAGGTGAACGCTCTCAGTCCCTCATCCCGACACCAATTAGAAGCGGTTAGGTCTTAATTCGTATCTGTATTAACTGGCTGACATCTTGTGTCTTTTTAAAGATTAAACTTTGTTGTGGCTTTTTTTTTTTTTTAACTTCCTCTTACACTTTTAACTTTAAATGAGTGAAATAAGTTGTGTGTTTTAAAAGCAGTATCATCTTTAATGGTAAAGTTTACCAAAGAGATTCTACTAAAGGTTTTCCAAACTGGTTACTTCATGCAGCACTGGATGTAACTACAGAAACTGATCTGTGTTTGGGTGTTTGAGTCAGTTGAGCTTCCTGACTTATCATAAATATCAGCTGTTTCCAAAACTTCAACCTTAGCCAGGTCTAATTATTTAAAGTGTTCTGTCTGAAACGATCAGCCTTTCCTTAAGGACGTTTACTGCAAACCTTCAGTCGATCAATATGAATTAATAAGTTACCGATCTAATTCTGATTTTCCTTTTTTAAAAAAATCTAAAATCCCTGATCAGGTGTGTGAGCATCTAAACAGTAACAACACGGTCCAGTCCGCTGGCTCGGTGTCAGATACTGGACCTGTATCTTGGTAGTCAGTCATGATATTCGCTCAGAGGGGATTGAATATGTTGTATGTATTAAAGGAGCAGCACTGGGTTGTTTTACATCCATCTGTCTGACAGATTCCAGTTTGTTCCTGTGAACAACAATTCTGTTTCACACTCCAGGGTTACTAGTGGAGTACCACAGGGCTCTGTGCTTGGACCACTTCTTTTTACGATATATTTTCCAATTGGGAAAAAACCTCTGAACTTCTGAAAAAGAAACTGCTTCGTCAACAGTTATTACACTGACCTCCAATAATACAGTTTAGAACCTGTGGGTTATTTTTGACCAGGATATTCTATTTGAATCCCATATTAAACATGTTTCTAGAATTTCCTTCTTTCACCTATGTGGTGGGTGGGTGTGTGTGCATGTGTGTGTGTATTGTAAAGTGCCTTGAGTAACATTTGTTATAAATTGGTGCTATATATAATGGAATGAAAAAGTGTTTGCACCTTCCTGATTTTATTTATTTTTTAATGTTTGTCACATTCAGTGTTTAGATTTTTTTCCTCCCTTAATAATAAACACCAATTAAAAACTACAAAGTTTTTGTAACAGAAACACGGTTACTGTAAATAAAGTGAGTTGAGTTATCTGATTTGTGTCGGTCCACCAATTAAAATCTTAAGAATATAAACTGACGTTTCAACCAGTATGAATATTTTTTGGCTTTACCAACCCAACCGTCTTGGGTTTGCTCTGAAACAGACTGACCACGTCGATGAAGAAGGTGTTGGAGCCGACGAAGGTGACCGCTTCGTCCAGGTCGTAGTTTTGGACCCCGTTCTGGTAGTCCTGATACGGCATCACGGTCAGAGACAGCGGGCCCACCGGGTTCTTGTTCAGGTTGGTCAGTTTAACCTCCAGGGTCACGGCGTCGCCCACTCTGCAGTCTGCCACCACGTCGCAGTCGCACGGCTTCCCGTTCACCAACACGTCTGAGAGCGGGAGACAAAAACAAGAGCGCACATCTTTACATCAACGTTCATCAGATCCCTCAGACTGTCAGCCAATCACACAGCTCCTCAGAGACAAAACGGTTTTTCTTAAGACATTTTTCTATAGAGACAGAGAGCTTCATTCTAAATATTAAATAGATTTCCTTCCTTTTAATCTCATGCATTAAGAACATCTGTCTTGAAAAGACCAGTGAGTTTGTTTTAGAAAATGGTGTCAAACACCATTTGACAACAGGTCCGTTGTCAAGTAGATACACCATCTCTGCTGTCACAGCCAATCAGGAAACACAGAGTGACTTCAATTGGATTTCCCTGCCGTGTGCCACCGGCTCCTGAAGTGGCCCCATGTTTGGCTCCGGCGCCGATCGAGACGCAGCGATCTGCTCTAAACAACAAACTTGACGGAGTCAGCGCCCCAAACGGCGAACCCACGATCACCCGATGACGGCTCTTTTCGGTTTCACAGTGGCACACGCTCAGGCCGCAGCGCAGATGCTCGGACCCGGCTGGTGTATGCTTTCTAGCGTCACGCCTGAGGCTGTGATAAACACCATGAGTCACCGGCGCTGTGACAGCCTGATGGCAGAGCGGAGCCGCGTTCACTGCTGCGTCCAGCGGCAGGGAGAGACATGAGGGAGTTTTCTTACTTCATTTCTCAAAACATTTTGTTAGTTTGTTCTGTTTTACAACTGGATTAAAATTCAAATTGAACTGCCAGTTTTCTATAAAATTCCAGAGCTTTAGTGGGAATTTTATCACATTTTGTCACTTTACAGCCACAAAATTCAGTTTAAAGGGGCAGAATTACATAAAATATTTTCTTCATATTATGTTATTCCCTCATCAAAAACTCACTTGGAGTGTTGCGTTGACTCTTTCATGGAGATTTGAGAAATACGTTAATCTCCCATGGCAACCATTCAGCTGTGCAAAACACCCGGATGGACCTAGCCCCGCCTTCATGACGAAGCTCCTCCTCAGAGCTGCAGTCTGTGATGTCAGCTGTGACTCCCCACTCCTTCAGACTAACTGGCAGCAATTAGCAAACACCTGCTGAGCTCATTATATGAGCTACATCTCAGTGAAACACTATTTGTATATTGTTGTCTTGAGACCATTTTCTAATGGCATAATAATACAAGTTCGCTCTCTCAATCACCAACAAACACTGGGAACTGGAAGACATTTTACATACAAAAAATAAAACACAATAAAAAACAAAAATAAAAACCACACACAACCAAAACCATAAAAAAAGATTAAGAAATTCCTAAACAAAACAAAATAAAAAAAAACATTAATCATGACGACCCCATAGTCTTCATAGACCCACCCACTTGCATGGAAGTGTTCTGAAGGTGAAGGTTAAGGGGTGAGCAGGTTTGCTCCATCCATGCTGCCTGCCCTCAACTGGCGGAGATACGCTCATCTCAAAGCTTTCTGCTTATGAATGCAAAAACAAACAAAAAAATACATAAAAATGTTGTTACTTAACTCAGCAGCTTCTAAAACTCTACCATTCCTCTGACGTCCTACGTTAACCAAATAAAACAGACCTCTCCTGAGGTAACGGGATACGCACATTCTGTTCAAACAAACACTTCATAACTGGCATCGTCGAGCCTTTACTGACACCTTGGCAAGTGGATATATTTAGTTTGTTCAAAGTCTTGTTGCTAGGAGATGCACAAATTATAGGTAGGCCTACATTGGTTCTAAAAGCGGGGATACATTTTTTCCACATTAAAAGTGAACAAAAGAGGATGGTTAGTCTGCTGATGAACTCCCACACACACACACGCAGCTCAGTCACACACACCCACAGACTGAAAAACACTCGCTCCAGAGTTTCTCTCGCTCTGCCGTCCCAGAGTGCCGGTAGAGGCAATCGGCTAGGAAATGCGACCGGCGATGTTCACCGAACGTTGCACTGTGGCAAAGTGGCAACTGTGTTCAAAAATACACTCAGCTAAGTAAACATAGAACTCGTTTCATTGTGGAGGCATTACAGGTGGACCAGTGCTGGATCTAGCAGATGAAGACTTCTGACTTTGGCTCAGCGCCTCGGCGAACATGTGCGGACCCGAGAGGACGCTAGTGATGAAGACGGCTTCAGAGATGAAGATGGCTTCAGAGACATCTGCTGAGTGTTCCCTGTTGTGTTGAGCCGAGTGTCAGCAGGTCTCAGAGTTTCCACTACGTCCTCGGTTCTCACGTTAAAGCAAACCGGCTGTCTTCAGGCCAAACAGACAACACTCAGGTTACAAACCTGAGGCTTAGATACAGTCAGAACCTGAGAATCCAACTTCATCACATCCACCTCTATGTTACATGATTCTAAACGTCTGTCTGATTCTAAAATACTCAAACTTGTCAAGTTTGGGAATCGGTCAAGTGTCAGATGCGACAAAGACGATCTGCAATCCCCAACGAGCGTCTCCCCTTATCGCCATGCTACGACCGAACAGTTTACGACCGACCCACACAAGACGGTGCATATTCATCAAGTGGAACAAAAACACTTCATGGTTTCTAAATGGTGAAAATATAAGGCGATCTGATCTAAACCACTCCACTGGAGCTGCACATTTCAGGTCACAAAACTGAATGAAGAGTGTTGGTGGGAGTCAATCTCAAAGCCCTTGCACAGATTTGAAATCGGATAGGTTTGGAGTTTGACTAGGCCATCCTAACACATGAATCTGTTTCGATCTAAACCAGAGATCTGTAACCTGTGGCTCCGGAGCCACAACTGGCTCTTTGGGCTTTCCATAGAGATTCTTTAGAAAACATTAACTGGAAATGATGAAAAAACAACTTAAGATTTTTTTTATGAATTTTTTTTTTACGGGATGACACTAAAAGTAGATCTATTTTTCATTTTGTTAGGCTGGAAACTAAGTAAATATCATCATCTCATATAAAAAAAAAAACATGACCATCATGTTCTCAAAAAGATTTTCTGTTTTTCTTCAGACAGATCATGATCCACAGAAAAACCTGCAAATATTAAACCAGGATTACGACAGCAGACCCCATCAGTACATCAGTCCTATGTTAACGCTACACTCTTCAGAGTTTAGTATGTTAAACATTTGTAGACCTCACCTTCCACTTGCCAATTACACACCACCGCAGGTCAGTATCTCACATTAAAAATCCCGCAAAGTGACACAAAAACGATGGCTATAATATCACAAATGAGTCAAAAGTTCAAGGCAGTAAATCCTGGTGAGCAGTAATATCACTGCTCCACTGGGCGCTGTCTGGGCAACGGGACGGAGTCCACATGTTATGTAACACGAGCACCTGGTTTGGTGTTAGCATGCTGTTCTCTGACCAGAACCCGCAGAGGCAAAGAGCTTAGGCGGACGTCGCCACGGCAACTGGGGGACGGGACTCCAAAGTGAGTCCGCTGTAAGACGGAACGACAATTTGGGGATCAAACTGGGTCCAGCACCTCCTTCAGAATAATCGTGTGACTGCAGGTGGAAAAGCAGCCGGTGCACACCTATCGGTTCGTGTTGGCCTGTCGCCACGGCTGCCGGGTCAGATGGTGAGGAGTCGCTCCTCAGTGTTACAGGAAGAATGGACAAATCAGCGCCATGCTAATAAAGATGTCATGTCCAGCTTTATGGAGGACCGGATTTCTGACACAAGCACTTAGAGAACAACAGGAGTGACGACTCTATGCCATCAAACTGACTATAGGAGTTATGCTGTATGGCTTTATGCAAATTGTGGGTAAATGTAAACATGATGGAGATGAAAATGTTTATAGTCGTGGTGAGGGTTAGGAGAGTTTTTCACTGTTCAGTTTTATTTTGTTGTGCCTTGTTTGTCTATTTCAGTCACTGTTTTTAAGAGTGTGTTTGAGAGTTTTTATTACTTATTATTAGTTAAATAGTAGTAGTTCTAGTTTTCTCAGAGTTTGGTTCAATTTTAGGTGCCGAAGTTAAAAAGGTCAGAGTATTGTATTGTGATCATGTTTACACTGATTGGGTATTGAAAGCTCAACAAAAGATACCATTTTCAAAAAACGTATTCCATTATTGTTGAACAGCAGCTGACATAAGCTGCTTGTGTGGATGAAAATTAATGAAAAAATGTAAATAAATTTAAAAATAATTTATTTTAGTCAATTTAAAAGATTTAAAAATCAATCTGACATCAGTTTGAAAGACTAAAAGATTCACAAACATCAAAACGAAGGATTTTATTGTGTTTGTTAGTTTTATAAATGCACAATGTAATCGCAGTTAGTTGTTGTTTTTCCACATTAATTTCTATTCACTTCAGTCAATGAAAATGTTTTCTCAGTTCCAGTTCTCATTATTTGGTTAGTCTTAGTTAACTATAACAACCTTGGTTATGGTCACGTACATACACAAAAACAAATATTAAATATAAAAATATTAAGAATTCATGTAATTTAAATGAGCTTTGAACCCACAGTAGGTAACATTCATAAAAAAATTGTTTTTAGCTTCATTTTCAATGTAATTAGGACTAGGTCCAATCCAGAAGCCTGATGTTAACCTGATATTAGCATGATATTAGCCTGATGTCGGCATGATGTTAGCATAATGTTAGTCTGATGTTAGCATGATGGTAGCCAGTTGTTATCAGATGGTAACAACAGGCCCAGAACCCCAGTAGCGCCCAAATCTGGAACAGGGATTATTCTGCTTTATTGTGGACAGCAGCTGAGTTTCCACTGACCCTAAAATTGTAATTACGAAAATAAATTCACTTAACGTAATTTATTTTTGGCAATTTCAAAAGAAACTCCAGCTTTTCAATAAAACGCTTTTGCCTTAGGATGAGGCAGTCTTTCAGCCGTGTTGAAATTGGGTGTATTTTGCAAAAATGCAACAAAAACACTTCAGTCACACCACATCAGTCACTTGTTCAACAACTGGATGTCAGACGACGAAGACTACAGGAAGTGATCGTCTCTAAACAAATGTCGAACCAGTTAGAACTGCTCGTATGCCGAACTGGCTGAAGATCACGGCTCTGAAATGACATTTAATTTGTTTTGGGTTTTTTTGATCTTCAAAGAAGAGAAAAATGAAGCCGATGTGTAAAGCAAACCGCACCAATGATGACTCTTCCTCCAGGATGAATGCTGACAAAAAGTAGTGACCAGGTCAGTGGGGTCTAACAGCTCCTAAGGGACAGCTGCTGCTGGCGGTGCAGGGTCACTGATAAATGGAGGATGTGCTTTAAAAGGTTGAGGTGTGTGGCAGCACGTCTAAAAATAACCCTGCGGCCTCCTACAACCCCCCAAAGCCATCTGATCCCCATAACAACGGCTCACATGATCTGTGTTGTATTCTCTGTGAACGAACGGTTCCAGATTCCATCTGCTGCGGTGACAACAGGCCAGGAACGTGACTGGGACGTTGAACCGCTCACATGAAGAGGAAAAGATACATTTCTACAACATCAGCAGGGACCAAGATGGCCACCCAAAGTCTGTCTCACTTCAGATGCTGTGATCAACAGACAAACCGGACACAGATTCAAAATGATTATTTCATCTAATAAGGGAAGAGGTGTCCAAAACGACCTGAAAATGTGAAAAATTCACATGTGCAGAAAACTGAGACTTATTTCATGGAAACGCCATGATTGTGTGTGTCCCAGCATCACTTTGTTCTTTTTTTTTTGGCTTACATGGAAAACAATAAATAAAATGAGGTGTTGCAGCCTAATAGTCGTTCCTCTCTGCCTTTACTGTTGTAAACTGCACATCTGTCGAAACACCAAGACGACTTTGTGTTTTGGCAGTCGTTAAAACACCAAGTATCAGTTGATATCAATATCAGTTGATATTGATCGATTGTTTTTTGTTTCGTTTTAGACATCTGAAACCAAATTGGTGGCGCGACCTTTTCTGGTTTCATCCACAGTTTTCACTTTTTGACGTTGAAACTTGAAACTGCTGCTACGCAACTTATCCAACAGATTGTTGCTAGGTAACCAAAGAGTGAGCGAGTTCGTTGATGCCACCAACCTTAGCTTGCTGCGAGAGGTTGAGCAGCAAAAGCCTACATCTCCCAGAATGCTGCACAGTTTTTGGATTGGAATTCAGTGAATATTTGGCATTTTGAGTATTGAATATTTTATCAGATGTATTATCTATATGTTGATTTATTGTCCAGCCCTGCGTGTTGACAGGGCTGGACAACACGCAGGGCTGTTCTCAGGTTCTGACTGTATCTAAGCCTCAGGTTTGCAACCTGAGTGTTGCCTGTTTGGCCTGCAGACAGCCGGTTTCAAGGCCTAATGCCTTGAATCAACGTTTAGGCCTCCATCTGGCTGAAAGGCTGTGAAGTGCGGTTGAATTCACTAATGATATCAAAATGTATGTCATGAACATCTAATTGTGGAAGAAATAAGCAAAAAACAAGTTACACAAAAACCTTTTTCACAGCAATGAAATCATCATCCTGCTTCCACCGGTTAGTTCAGCATCTCTCAGTAACAGGACAGAGGAATCCGAGCCCATCTGGTTCCTCCTTAAGCTCCACTACGGCCGTGTTTAATCACAGCACTGCCGGCTCCAGCAAATTCAGCGAGAACCACCTAAACCAGCAGACCCGCTGCCTGAGTCAGCAGCAGACTGTGGCAGGGGGAAGTGACAGTTGCGTTGAAGCAAACAGTTGTGGTGCAACAGTCCCAGCTCATCTGTACACAGGACACCTCTGCTCCACAGCCTGTTACTCATCCAGAACAAACTCCGCCGCCTTCATTCCCCTCCTGCTATCTGACTTCTATTTACTCAAATAATAGTCCTCTCTCTCTCTCGCTCTCTTCATCTCTCTCTCTTTTTTCCTCCAGCCTTTGTTACCTCCGTGTGTGTTTTCCTGTTTCTGAGCGGCTGAGCGCCCGTTTGGATCGGGGTCTGCATGTAAAGCTTTTGTCTGGCCCGTTGTCGATGAGCTGCACTCACAACTGGGCAAAATAGAGGTTAAGATGCTGGCATGCGCTTATTGAGGCGCTTAACAATGCTCCTCAGTGCCGTACCCGTCCGACTGGGGGGGGGACGGGAGAGCACTCTGCGACTCTTCAAATCACGATCACGGCTGAGGTGAAGAGGCTGGATGGAGGGAGAGAAGATGAACGGATAGAAACCGGTGATGACTTCAACTCCTCTGCCAATCAATGGCAAAGTGTGTAAACAACGTAACAGTGCTCACGCCGCTTCAATGTTTTCTACTTTTGTTACATTATGACCTCAAAACTGATTGTATTTTCTTGGGATTTTATGCGGCGGATGAGGCGCGCCAACACCTTTTCAGTCAATATGACCAACCTACTACAAAAACGCAAAACATATTTTTATTTGCAAATATATTAGGAATTCTTTATATGTTTCTTTATTGGTCCAGCTTCGCCACTTATTTTTATACACCTAAAGTTTAAGAGGGAAAACTCCAGGGCTAAAAACTGGAGGCAACTCGCTATGTAGCTAGTTTTGCTGCTCTAGCTACGCTAAGCTAGCTAGAGCAGTTTAGCTAGTTTAGGACATGACCTTCTTTTTCTTCTTCTTCGCTATAATGGCGTTTGCCAAACAACTAAAGGAAACATTACCGCCACCAACTGGTGAGGCTGCCCTCTATATCAATCAAGTGACATGATGCGTAACCTTTTTCTTTTTTAAGGTGACGAGATCTATCCGCGCTGCCTTAGAGATCAACTGGTAGACCATGATCAACCTGTAATGGATCAATATGAATGAAGTGTTCAAATCTAAGGTTGGAGGAAGTTGATCCGGTGTAAACACATCAGGTATTGGCCTTCCAACAACCAGACTTGTTGCTAACGCTAAGTTTTGTGATTTAGTCCAACACATCCGAACACTAAAATGTGTTTTTGTGAGTAATGAAGTTGATGGTCCTGGTTTCAGGTCTGTAATTTGATGTAATTCAAACTTGTTGATTTAGTTTGAAAGAAAAAGATGTCCCAAAAAGTCAATATGATAATGGCATCATTATTTCCAATTTTATAATTCTTGCGTTTCTCAAAGTGGCAGTCCGATAGACAGACGCTCCGTCTGTTTTCAAGGCTAAATACAACTAAATAAACTCCAGCTCTTCATTGCCTGTCGCACTTTAAATAGAGGAAAACGAGGTTATTCATCTCCACACCAACCTCAAAAAAACAGAAAAGCACAAAATACATATTTTAACAACAACAAGAAAAAAGTATTCTGCAGTTTTATTGCTTGCATACTTATTGTGCTCTGGATGTATAGAGTGCTCCAACATTTTGAATTGCAATTCTGTCCGTTTTGCATATCTTCGCAGATAATACGAACCACAAAGTAGCTGAATATGAGCTGTTTGTTTTGGCTTTTTTCTTCTGTGCTCTGCTTCCATTTCCACATCCTCACCTGTAAACAAGCAGCAATTTACCCATCAGGATTTAATTATGAAATTTTCCCAACGGCCTCAATCAGGCAAAAAAAAAAAAAAATCCTTAAAAAACCTTTATTCCTAATTGCAGACTTTAGTTTGGTGCTAAACACTTTGGAATAATTAAAGCCAATCAAGCGCTCAGCTTGAGACGTAACAATTACATAGCTGCAACACATGCAAGGAGCCATACAGCAGCCATTGTTTTCATACCATTAAATATATGTGAGCTGCTAACATTCAGAGTTCTTCTAAGGAAAATTATTCCGTGAAAGTGAAAATTCTCCGCTCACGTTGGTGTTCTCGTGGAGGTTGGAGTGCAGCCAGCCATGAGCTCATGGGTCCAGTCTGAAGCCACTGGTCCGTGTCTGAGCGGCTTTGGTCAGGAGATGAGCGTTCAGCAGGCATTTGGATATAAACATTCTGGATCTGGCCCGATCCCTGCTGATCACATACGGCCGGGAAATATTCCCTCTATCTTCCCCTAACAGATGTAGACGGCCATGACCAGCTGGTCAGCAGCGAGTTGATGATTGAACTGAACATAATAAAGTGAATCTCTGTGTTTGTGTCTGTTGGTATAGCACATGAAAATCAGATGCTCGTTCACTAAGGTTTAGTGTACGGGAAAAACAAAATGGATGTTGTCTCATTTACTTTCTAAGGATCATTTTATACCCAGAATGAAGTGTGCAGACAGTAATTAAGCTATCAATCACAAATTTAAGACACATTTAAGAGGAAAACTGGGATGTCAAACGTGTGGCCCACATACCATTTGTGGCCCACAGGAGAACAATGCAGATGAGCGTTAGAAAATTTCAATGATGGGAGGTCTTTCAGACAAAATGAAATATTTCTTTTTATTGTTTTTCTTAAAATCAAACATATTAAGTGCAAAACCTAAAAAAAAAAGAAAAAAAAAGAGAAAAAGTTATGCCTTTCTGCTGATGACATACATGTGAAAACCCATTTTTATTTTGAATTTACAGTGATTTAGTGATGCACTGATCCAACAAATGGATCTGACTTGCTTCATAAAAATCTTACTATTAATGAGGTAAAAAAAAGTAAACAATTTGAACACCACTTGTTAAAACTCCAAGCTGCTTTGCGTTTTAAGACAAACCAGAAACGCGATCTGCATCACATACTGTCATTAACATAAAAGCTAAGCGCTACTTTTCTAAATTCCTGATGTGATTAGCTGTGCTGCAGAGCTAAGCTTAGCTAGCCAAATGAACAACAAAAGAAAACAGCTAACTGTGTTTTTCTTTCCACTATCCTCTACCTGGCTAAACTTACAGGCGAGGTAAGTTTAGCCACTCAAACGAGTCACAGAGATTAAAAAATAAACTGCATGCAACATCCATCCATACATTTTCATTACACCCTTGTCCCTTAATGGGGTCAAGAGGGCTGCTGGTGCCTCTCCAGCCACGTTCCGGGTGAGAGGCGGGGTCACCCTGGACAGGTCACCAGTCTGTCGCAGGGCAACACAGAGACAGACAGGACAAACAACCATGCACACACACACTCACACCTAGGGACAATTTGGAGAGGCCAATTAACCTGACAGTCATGTTTTT
>CAEGAE010055469.1:0-34462 GCA_903067095.1 Girardinus metallicus | reverse complement strand
ATATCTATAGATATATATATCTATATATATCTATAGATATCTATAGATATATATAGATATATATATCTATAGATATCTATAGATATATATATCTATATAGATATATAGATATATATATCTATATATATATATAAAGCTAATTCCATGAAGGGGGTGCCATGTAAAATTGAGTGATTGCTTTGATTCTTTCATGCATGTTTGATGAATCTTCAAATCTACTGTGGCAGCCACAGTAGATTTTACAGCTCCTCCAGACTAGCGGCAGCAGTAATTAGCAATTAGGTGTAACTGTGAGTCTGCTGACTTTATCATGCGTACTGCTTCTAAGTCCAACACTGCTGAAAACATTTGTAAAAGGCATAATGGACAGGCATTGTTGTGATGGCATGCTGAGAGGAAAGAGCAGGAGCTTCTTAAAGAGACAGAAGCCAATTTCAAGGCATCAAATTGCAAAATCATTTTTTTTTAAGTCATGTTTGATATATACAGCATTTTTCATAAAAATCGAAGGTAAAATAGTTACTTGATTTGCTTGTACCATAAAAAGGCACTACGTTCCTGGAAAATGCTACCCTTTTAACAAAACATATAACCTTTATAGATCAGTTGAGTAAAAGCAAAGGGACAGCATCTGAGAAAGAAGGAGTGTTAATTGAAAACGAATGTGTCTATTCTGGCGGTTGGTCAGAGATGGGCTGGGGTCCCACTTGGCTTCTACTTCAAAGATACTGCCCGCCTAACTCCAGAACACCTGCAGCCAGTTAAACCCTGCTCTCATCGCTCAGGACATAGAGAGATCTCTCACAGTTAGAGCCTTCATCGCTTGTTTTTTTTTTTTTTCTGCCAAATGCCCACAATGGTCCATACTTAGGAATTTAGTTTAAGATACTGCACACTCTTCAGGGGAGATTTGAGTGACAATTTCACGCAGGATGATAAACCACAAGATTAGCGTCACCTCCGTCATCGTTCACACGGATCTAAAGCCTGCACAGGATGGATTGGTATGCACTCATCGTTTTATCATAATGTCATGAAATGATAAAGCAATGCACCGATCCATCGTTGATTTATTAATCAATCTATTCTTATCTATTTTAATGTGCCATTCTCAGGTCTGTTTATTGTTTGACCTTTACAATCAAAAATAATAATAGTAAAAAGCAGTGGACAACTGATTAAATTGTTCATCTCCCCATTGTACAGCCAGAGCAAATAATAATAGATGGGGTCAGTTACACTCATGCCTCTCTTTATTATGTTGCATTTATGACAATGTTTGTGTTTATGATTTCCACACAATAAAAATAAAATACAATAAATAATCAATAAACAACAGCACATACAATCTATCTAAAAACACAAAGTAACACAATGGAATCAAACCATAGAAAGTGTGAAGAAATATTGAAAATGACTATAAATTTAAAACAGCACAATAGAAGAGAAGAACTAATATTTTTGATCAATTCTCACCAAATACTGAAAATTCCAATTGTCCCTGAACTATTGTAAAAGAAGCCTTTTCATGCACCTTTGATACCTTACAACGCAGAAAGAAAACGGCCAAATCAGAGGCAATTAAGACTAATTACATATCCACTGTGATGCAAATCAAACTCTCTGATGACCAGTCTAAATCAAACACCATGGATAAACTGCAACTGATGCCAGCAGGCTGCCTCACACTGCACCCAAGATCCAGACAAGTACTTTCACCAGGATAGCAAAACCACCACACTCTCCCTGAAAACGTTTTCTATAGTCTTAATCCAGTGTGACCGGGGCCTCAAGAAGTGATCTACCACAGGCTTCTCTGTAAATAACCACAGACCCCTATGTCAGTGATAGCGTAATGCAAAGAAGGAGGTAGTTTAGAGGTTTAAAACATAGCATTTACATTTAATTTCTGGCATTGGTGTTGTTTTAAAATGGCAAAAATGTGTTTTTTTCTGCTTTACCAAGATGAAGATGCAAAGAGGGTTGACGGGTAACATATTGCCGCGTCGTAACTGCTCCACAAAACCTCAGTTTAAAATCTTATTTATGTAAGGTTTCTGGAATATCTACGTTATCACTTTCAGGTTTTATCTGAGACGACATTTTTTTATTTTGTCGGTGTGCAAATGCGTTAAGAAAAGCTGACGTTCTTTTAGAGTTGTGATTTTGTGGACGGCTGTATGAAACAATTTTGCTGATTTAGAAGCTGTCGCAATGATTGGCAGTGATTAATTTTCACCATTTATTCACAATTTCCTCATAATATTTTGAGCAGATCTAAAACCAGAATGGTTCCTTTTGTGTAACTTTTTAACCTTTGCTGTGATTACAACCTGATTTGTGTCACTGGGACATTGAAAGATAAAACATAGTGTTGGCATGGACCTCGTTTAAAACTTGCATGATACTTTTTTTTAGCTTTAAAATAATTAAACACACAACAAGTTTCCAAAGAGGTAAACATAGGTCACATGCCATGTGACCTGCTGTGTTCGTCACACAGACAGGGCCCTATTAAAACAGGAAACTACTCAGCATTTACTCAGTTCTTGTCAGAAAGAAGCAGCGACAGTGTCTATGTTGTAAAGCTGACCAGCATCAATTGAGGTAAATTTCAACAATCATTCTCTTTTTTTACAATATTTACTTATTTGGCTTTCTATAAATTGCACACTATTATAAAACCAAGAACATAGAAGTTATTGTTAAGTTACTGGGATGTTTCGAGTGTCAAAAAGGCTACTATGACCTGAATGCTCCTTTGATGTTGTCTGTATCACTCGCTCTATTCTAAGTCTCGCTGTGTATATGTATGTGAGAGCCTGTGCACATTGAAGCATGACGGCATCTTCCAGCAACGCTGTAACCTTCTTTTATAGAGTAGTCAGGATGACATCCTTGGACTCATAGTCTGTTCACGAGTTTTATCAAATCCATTGATGGCAGGCTATTCCAAGGATAAAGTAAGAAAGGCTTGCAAGTATGCAAAGCATTCATGGTTGGTGTGGAGGCCAACCATGATGTAACATGAGTGTACATAATCTAGAATATGCACATGGGAGAGCAAGTTATTATTATTTTCTTTTAGAGACGGACGTTCCCTCAGCAGAAATGTTTGAAATCGCACTTTTCAGGGTGAAACATGATCGACAAGAGGCTCAGACAACACGTACTTATGTGCCAGCCAATCAGTTTAGAAGCTTCTGAAGTTCCAGCACCATTGTATTCGTTTAAAGCACTTTATCTCTGTCGGCAGATCTAAATTTACAGGACAATAAATTACTGAGGCTCTGGATCTGGCGCACACATTGGGGCCTGCCAAGGACTAAATATTTTTAAGGTCTGTGTTGTAATCTGGCTTTAAGTTAGCTTCACATATACACCAATACCAAATGATTTTCATTTGATAATTATGGGAATATGCTTTCAGGCTTGGCTGTTTTACCCTTGGAGGTCATTTATGATATAAATAGTGTTCCATTAAAATTAAACATGAGTCTAAGGTGTTAAAATACATAAAATAACCACAGTGTATATTCTGATCACAATTGAGGTCGTGAGGCTCCATTAATGGGGGATTTACTCATATTAGTAGAAATATAAGGCGTTGTATTGCAAATATCAACATCCAGGGATACACAGTCGAAACCAGATGTTCGCAAACATTTTATAAAGAAGACCCATAACCACTTTTCTAACATTAAAAGGACAAAAAGTTTCCTGTTTCATCTCAATTAGAATTCTTTTAGTTATTTGTAAACTGCAAGAATACTGTCAAATTTTCACCTTTTTTATTATTTTCTTCTAAATGGGAGGTTTACGTGAAAGATCTCTTGCACGAATGGTTTGCAAATGTTCAAGGCGTTCCCCTGCAGAGATCAGCCATGATGTAACATGAAAGGCAAAATCTAGAATATGATTAGTTTGTCTTCAAACAATTTTGGCTAAAGCCCAAATTATTCTAAAATCACCCTTGTTATGACTTTAGCCTCAGATAGGGTAATTCCCAGCGTTATTCCTAAAAGGGGAGCAACTTTTGGTGTGTAGTTGAAAACATTAATTGGTTCAAGAAGCAGGCAGTTACTGTATTACAGAGATGAACACAGAAGAAAAGCAAGATGGTAGCGGTGTCATTACCCACAGTGAAAGGAGTTATGTACTACGATGCGTTAAATGGTCACACAGAGAGAAAGAAACCTTTACTCCCAAAGTAACTATTTTGACATAGGAAAAAAGGAGGAAGATTGGAAACCAGAGAAAAACATCCAATTGAGAAGTTCACGAGTGGCGGCGTCTTGATTTGCAGGAGGGACCGGTGCATCGTGAGGAAAGAAAATTACGTGAAAACATTGAAACATATTGAAACAATATTGAAACAAAATATTGAGGACATCAGCCAGAAAGTTAAAGCGTTAGCAAAAATGGCTTGTTCAATTAAATAATGCGTAAATTAATTTGCGTATTTGAGGCATTCTTTCTTACACATGTGGTCAGAGTAAAAATACAAGGGGTGAATTTGGATGAGTTCAACGTACCTCTTCCCTTTTCCCCTCAACCCATTTGTCACATTATTGTGGGAACTCGGCCAGACCTGACTGGGGGCTGCCGTTCCTACCAGACGCTTGGTAGGATATGAATACTCACTGAGCTCATCTCTGGACTGGTGACTCATGGCATCACACTGTACAATCCCAACAGAAAGGACACATTACTGAGCTATTAGTCCAACTCTTCCATCTAAACTGAATGCCTTAGGTCCAGTCTTTTATTCCTAGCTGCAACCCTACTGTCAGATCTAATCCTGAGTAATTTGAATGTATAAACATTAAAATCCCGCATCGCTGTAAATTTCATCTTTATCCCTGTTTCTCTCCAGTCCGTAGTTTAAACAGCGCAACCCAAATCAGTACTTTTCCTCTGCAAAGACAGCTGTCAGATTGAACCCAGCACATCACGGTAAACTTGTCATCCATCTGACAAGGAGGCACTTGACTTTGTTATTGTTTATGGAGAGAAAGCTAGAGTCAAGTTCGCTGGCGATGGGAGAGACACAGGAGTTCCAGCTATGGCCCCTGGAAGGAGAGCAGAACTCAGATGTGTTTGTACTTCCCTAATTTAGCAGAAAACAGCATGCCAAGCTACAGCATGCAAAAATCCTCCAAAGCCTGAGCTCCTCTGTCTCACCTTGCTGACTTTCACAAACCTCCACCCAGCGCTGCCTTCGGCGTAACGCCTGTGCTTTTTTTGTTTAGTTTTGTTTTTTTTCTGCGAAAATTGTGAAAATTAGGTTTGTTCTGTCAGCAGCAGCAGCCTGTCCGGTTGGGCTATAAGCAGAAACACTAAAGTCTCTAAGAAGCTTAGCTTTAACACTAGCTTTGGCATAAACGCTGAGGCTGTTTTCACAAGCGTTTGAAGACGTAGCACTTCGCAACAGCTTTCCTTAAGTCTAATAGTTTCAATTCCGACAGGGATTTTCCTGATTTGTTTGCTTGTTCATTAGTATTAATGGGGTCACCTGAATCAACTGCAGCTTTCTCCACCCAGGATTAGTTAAAAAAAAACAAAAACTAAAAATTGTCAGAAAGCAGTGGAGTGTGTTTGTTTTAGAACATAATTTCTGACGTTTAGGAGCAGATTGTAATTTCTCTGATTTTTTTGAGGGATGAAAATAATCCCAAATCTGATGATAGCGAGTTCAAAGGTGCTATAAATGGACCAGCAAAGATTGGGCAGAGGGTAAGGATGGTTGTAGGAGGAGAAATTTGTGTCTGTGTGTGTGGCTGAGCATTCTCAGCATTCTGCCTCACGCATATGGTTCATATTTAGGCCATGATGCTGATCCAATGGACAAGTTGGCACTGTTTTCTTGGTTCTTGGTTCTACATTCCCAGCTTTTTTCTCACATTTTAACCTTAGAAGAACTACACAAGGGGCATGGATGCAAGTGAAAGGGGTGTTTAAATATGCATTTGTTTTGTAATATGCACCAATGAGTGACTGAACTTCTTTTAAAATCAATGACATTTGCTCCTAATGTTGTTTTGCTTTGTTTGTCACCCTTGCTGTGGCATCTCAGCCATTTTTAGGTTCTCACAATTGTTGTGGTCTATCTACTTTGTTGCTATAAGCTGAAGCCACAAGAATACACATTTGATTACATTTGTCTCTTTTTATATGGCTGGTTAAATAAGGTAACGATATAAGCCTTGCAGAAATGACTTTTTTTTTTTTTTTACATTTTATCACCGTAAAACCACAAAATTTAATGTGTTTTATTGGATTATGATCTGATAAACCAAAACAGATTATATAGAACATAATTTCAGATGCATGATCTTTGATTTATTTTACCAATACATCTGAAAATGTGCTCCCTTTAGTAAAGTCCATCTGTCTGTAATTTGATCTCAGTTCAAGTATTTGCACTTTTAAGACCTCAGAGGTTTTGGAGATAATATGAATGTACAAACAGTATAATAAAGGCCAAGGAAAACTACGGCTGCACATTACGCTCTGCACAACATCCCCGTAGCGACACATGGTGGTGGCAGCATCATGCTTTAGAGATGTTTTTGTTCAGCACAGAAGGTGGCAATACATGGAATGAAAACATGTTAAAAACTCTGTGTCAGGGCTAAAATTATATCATCTAGATCAAAGTATGTTCATGTTTTAGACCAGACCAAAATCCTTTTGAAACTTGTTAGCCTCTTTCTCTCTGAAGACTTAAAAATGAACATTCACAGACTCTCTCTGTCCCACCTGGCTGAGGTTGAACCATTATTGCAAAGCACATTGGACATAATTTCAGTCTGTAAATGTGTCAAGCTGCTAGATACACACAAGACTTTCTGCTGAAACAGCAAAAATAAATGCATGCTGTGTATTTTTACACTCACTTTTTTTTTTTTTTTTGTCCCTTAACAATAATGAGCCACTATATGATTCTATGTAATAAAACCCGGATAAAATTCGTCGAAGTCCCAATGTTTCAATATTGTAGGAGTATATATAAAAAAGCCATGTATACTCTAAATATTTAATGCATTTATATGTTAGTCAACACCTTTTGTGTTATTTAATAATTTCCCTTAATGCATTTTATATTCCAGATGAGCTCAAGATCGTCACATCAGCAGCGTCATCACTCCTTTTGCTCACCTTTCTCCTTCCGTCCTTTTAAACATCTCGATCTTCGCCAAACCCTGTAACCTCTGCTTCCACCCAATGAGGGAGGGGAGCTGTCCGCGGCGAGCCCTCCCTCATCTTTTTCTCTCTCCTCCTCTCCCCCTCAACTCGGACTCTATCCACCGTGCGCTAATAAAGGAGAGCATCCGACCCAGCGTAGAGTCCCGCAGCAGACTGGGTAGCGGCCACTTCAACTCTGCAAACTTTGACTCCTGCCCTTACTCTCAACGCGCTGTGCCAGCTTCTGGTATAAGGACAAAACAGCAGGATCAGACCAAGGGGGAATTGAGAGCAGGGTCGAAACCGGCTTCGCTTGTGTCCCCCGCCCCGCTTCGTCAGGTAAGGCTCCGGGTTGGCAGCCAGAAGTTCTCAGGGGAGGGTCTGGTGCGCACATGGCACCGCAAACGCGCTCCTGTATCTGCTGACAGCCTCACAACACGGGAATCACACTCTGGATAATGAGGCCTTCCAACTTTTTTAACTCCATAACTCACAACAAAACTTAACAAGCTCTCACATCTGGAATAAGGATTTATCTCTCCTTCCACTTCTTTACCGGGGGAGTGGGGGCAAAAAAAAAAAAAAAAAAAAAAAAAGAGACAGGAGCCATGCTGGGTTTAAGCAGGATTCTCGGCCTCCGTGCTGCTCGGATTCACCGCGGTGGTTCTCCGGGAGTCGGACTCTCACCCGGGCCTTCTTCGTGTCAGAACCAAGGTGCCAGCTCAAGGATGTACTGTGCGTGTCTGCTGCTGTTGCTGCTCGTCACGCCTCGCGTGGACTCTTCTTGGTGGTGAGTGCACATCCATCACACAGGCCTATTCTTATCACCCACACGATTCACTGGAGCCGTTTGTTTTGATTCCTGCGACAGACAATTAGATCATTTATCCACCTATCACAATTGTTCTTATCTTAATTTTCAAAAGATACTCTGTATCAAACCCCTATCAGGGATACATTGCATTGGAGTGAATTTAAATAACCACGTGTTTAATGTTTGTACCCAATAAGGGATTCTTCAAATTTTTATATTTTATTTTTTTGTTTGTTTATGGTCGCTATAGTACCTCAACAAGCAATTTAAAATATAAATACGTTTTTATATATTCATTATTTTTTAAAAACTATTTTAAATTTTACACTTGGAAGTATTACTTTACAAGCAAATGGAAGCAAAAACACTCTTACTGTTTTTAAATCATAATGTCGTCTAATTCTTAATGACGTGTCTCCAAAAATAGCAGCCAAGAAACACGCCGGGGTGTGAAAGAAATTATGAGTTTGTGAACGAGATTCGAGCGTTTTTCGAAGGTGAGCCTGCCCGCTCTTCTTGTCAGTTTGTTGGCCCTGCCGCATTGAGCAGTAATAATGATTACGATAATAATACCGGCGCTTTGCTTTGCGCGTAATTTATCTCAGCGTCGTTGGCTAAGCTCGCGCTGCTCAGCTGGAGCGGCAAACTCTGGTCATTAATTCACCAGGTAGCAGCCACCTCTGTATCTGCGTCACACGCAGATGACTTTACCAATGTTAAAGCTCGGGCGACGTTACATAAGAGAAAACGCTCGTGTGTGAGAGTATAAGCACATAAACTATAAACACACAGTTTTTACAAACTACGTGTTTTATAACTGTGTGTGTTTATATGAACTATAAACACATAAACTACTATGTGTTTATAGTAGAGGTGTCTGCGCTGGTAATGCTGGAATGTCTAATAGTTTGTGTAGGTTATGGGAGAAGGCATTGTGGAAGGAACAGGTGTTATTCCTTTTTTTTATTATTATTATTTTGGGGGGATTAGTAGTTCCTACAGAGAATGATGTTTCTGCCATCTAAAAAACATAATATTAGTTAAAAATAAATTATATTTTATATAACTTTGATTAGTTTTTTGTCATATAAATTGAGAGATATTGAGTGCAGTTCGTCTATTTTCTTCATTCAGAATGTAAATGTTTCCAGTTAAATAATCATTAATTTACCTACATTTCCTGCAAATTTGAAGACCGGTGCTCTTACATATTTGTTTTAAAACGTCAATGTATGACTAGTGTATCAGAACTGTTGGCTGGCATTATCTCAGAGTCTGATAAACTTGAGTAAGACTACAATAACTTCAAGGTGTCTAATGTATTAAAAAGATAAAACATAGATATATTATATAATCTTAATGATTTAAGTTTAAACAGAAAGCTACAATTATTTATAAAATAGTTTTTTGTGGGGTATTTGAGTGCCATTTTGTTCTGTTCTGATGTAGAGCAGCAAAAGTAAAGCAAGCTGGTTGGCTATTGTCCTCTAGCTGACCTGCAATCAGACACTTTACAGAAATGCAGTTCATGGATTACCAATTGTAGTTTCAAGACAGTATTAAATTAGTTTGTGTGATGACTGGTGGTCTTTTGTTTTCATTGCAATGAATGTCTGTTTTTGTTTTTTTCATTACATATTTCCAAATTTACAACAGACTTATTTCAATCACCTTACAAGCAGTGCACAGCTCCTGGAGAAGGGTGGAGGGGGGGACAGCACTCCGTTATTCTGACACTTTGTTTGGCATAAGGATTTTTAACTGTAGAAAAATAAAGCTGAGGGTTTTGGTGGTGTTAAAAACTCTGTTGTACATTAGAACCCAGCCATTCCAACTCTGATCTTTTTCTCGAGATCCAGCAATCATAGCTTCGTGGCTGATTTCTGAGTTTTGTATAGCTGCCATTTTTAGCCCATTGGGATTTTTCTTGAAGAGCAATAATTGCATTCAAAATATTTCTTTCTATGTTTCCTGCTATGGGCAGTCAACAATTATTTGTATTAGGAGCAGAGGTGACGTGACATGCTTTGCTTGAAAGAACAGTCACTGTAACCCACTGCAAACGCTAAAAACATTTAGCGTTTGCATTTTAAGTTGCCTTTAGCATTAGCTTATATTTGCAATTAGCATAACTATTTTCAAAAGTAAACATTAATGTCAACGTACCTGAAGAATGCAGATGCTTAATTTAACTGAACGATTTCCAAAGACGTTTAGCTTTCCAAAGCCAACTTGACAGAGGTGGAAAGCTCAAGAAAATACAAAATGTAAGTAAGGCATTAAACATCAGAAAACTCCTTTCAACTTATAGTCCACCATTAAAACCAGCAAAACTGCAAAACTTTGAAAATGGTTTTGGAGCAAGATGGCAATGTCACACTCTGAAGTCTGTCTCTGCTGTTGGGACCTGAACAGCCAAAAAGCCTTTGAATATACTACAGTTTATTTTTAAGCAACTCATTATGTCTCAGGATATTTTAGCAACTCACTTTCTTTCTTTGTGTGGACATCTTCCACTCTGAAGCGTGTTGCTGGCACATGTGCATCACATATGCTCATATTTTGCCACTCAATGATTAGATAAAAGACGGGATATTTGAGTTTTACAACAGATTTTCACCTTAAGGGCCCAGGCAAGTAGAAAGCAAGTAGATTTTAGCCATCAGCCAAATTTTTCACCTTGTGTTTTCCTAGTGCCCTGGTATACTCAGAAGTTTTAACACCTTGTTATTTTTTACCTTTGGGTAATGATTTACTGTCCACAAACCCTCCTTTCTCTTAGAGAGTTACACTGAAAAATATTAGGTGTGAATTGCTGTTACAGCATTTCCTTTGATGGGTATACAACTCTTCCCCTTCCTCTCTAATCCCACTCAGGGGAGAAGTGAGTCTCTAGAGACTACCTTCTTCTCAGCCTTATACAAGAGAGCGATAAAGCTACAAGCTCCCTGGCCTTCCCTGTCCGATCCGTCAACCCCCCCACCCCCCCTACAGCCATAAGTCTGGAAGACGTCTCATGTACAGACATAAAAAGAGTTCACTTGCCCAGAAAGTTCACTTTGGGCAACCTCAACAAAGTGTCTTGGGAAGATACTGTAAAAGTCTGCTTTATTTGGACATTTGAAGAACCTTCTGGTTAGGTAAAAGCAATTAAGCAAAAGGCAGAAGAGAATAAAGTGAATGAAGTTTGACAGGGTTATTGGACTCTGCAGACTTAGAGCTCTGATTTGTGACAACATGATTTCGACTGGGAAATGTTTAAACACACATACACTCACAGGTCTTGTGCAGAAAGGTTAAGTGCTTATTTATTTGGAGAGTGGAGTAAATGGTTTCCACTCCCCTCCTACTCGCAAACCTTAAACTGTTAAGTGTAGTGAACTCTGACTCACAGGGGGCTTGTTTCGGTAGCTTTTCTTCATGCCACTCTCCTCTTTGCGTCCTCTTGAGAACACACATTCAAGTCGAAACTACATGACGCAGTCAATTGCAGGATGCCACCAATCGTTGTGTCCTAACCATTTCATAGTGATATTAGAAATGACATGGAAGATTAATACAGCATCTCCAAACTTTATTATTTCTGGCACTCTCAGGTACATCGGGGCTCTGGGAGCTCGTGTAATCTGTGACAACATCCCCGGCCTTGTGAACAAACAACGGCAGCTCTGCCAGCGCCACCCAGACATCATGCAGGCCATCGGCGAGGGCACCAAGGAGTGGATCAGAGAGTGCCAGCACCAGTTCAGACACCATCGGTGGAACTGCAGCACACTGGACCGCGATCACACCGTCTTTGGACGTGTATTGCTCCGGAGTAAGTCTCTCAGTGTAAAAAAAAAAAATGAGAACATGAGACCCTTCTTTCTTTGACCTTATATGTTCTCCCTTTTTCTGCATTCTCTTGCGTTCTGCAGGCTATGCTAAGTCTGCATGGTGGCCCAGTTGTTAACACAGTTCAGATACAACAAGAAGGCAATGAATTTCAATCCCAGCTCATTCCTTTCTGCTTGGTGTTAGAATATTTGTCCAATGCACGCTCTGTTTTGTTTTCTTCCCCTTACACTCCACAAACATGCTAAGTTAACGGGCTACAATAGTTTTGCTTGGTGAGCTTCACAAGTGGGTGGGTAGGTGGGTGGGTGGATGGATGGATGGATGGATGGATGGATGGATCCAATGTCCTTTGGCACTGCTACAGTCACTGAGCTACCTGTCATTGCCATGAATAGTTTCAGATTATAGAGGTGATTTGACGAGAGAGTTCAGATTTTCAGATCTAGGGTTAGTTTTGTTTTATTGTGCTTGGGAATCAGTATTCTAGCTGAAGTAAATTTTAATTTTGATGATCAGTTTCACCATGGCATTTAGCTCAGGCCTACGGTTTTACACTCCAACCCACAAGATAGCAGTGGCACACTTGTTAGTCACTGTTAACTTAAAATAGAGGAAAGAGAAAGATTTCTTACTAAAGGTTCAGTGCTTTTGGCGTCTCGTTCCATTAGAAGAGCCATATTGCACTTCTCCGCTTCGTTTATTATAATTTAAAGACTTTGTTTAAACCCAATCTTGTAAATATGAATTGTTTGTGTGGTGGTAGGCATTTATGCAATGTTTTTATTAAAGCTTAATTGCTATGTACCTGTTTTTTGCCAAAAATTAGAAATGCTGCAGTGATGTTCAAATCAAACCTTCATATGAACACCTGAACAAAATCAGGGAAACAAATCAGATAAATAAATGCTGAACTCTTGACATTATTGCTTCACATTTTTCCTTAAGTGAATCTAAATATGCGGTGGTGCAGGTCAATCAAATCAGGAATTTGAGTGGTCTGACCGCCTGCGTTCTTTCTTTTACATAACTGTACGATCTCAGTCTGTCCTTGCATATGATTGGCTCCATGGCTTATTGGTTAAATACAGTTAAACTTCTGTCAGAATGGATTTTAAGCAGAACTGAGCAGGAGGGTCTGAAGATTCAGCAACAAAGAGTTGGTTTATGCAACCATATTGTTTCCAAATGATACACCACAACTTATCAAGAAGTTGATGTTTTTTTAAATCATCCATTTCTATATGTGCGGAAGAATTGTCGTTTTTAGTGCACAGTAAAGTTGAATGTAAATAAAATGACCAATGTAAAAAAAAAAAACGGATGAAGGATTAATAGGTTGATTTTATTTCTCTTCCATTCACATAATTTTGTATTTATGTAGTTTCTGTCATTCCGCTAACAACCAATGACTTACAGTCAGTTTCTGTAGCTCTATTATTGCTTATGGTAGAAAAATGTGGTAATGGGACAATGCATATTATCAACCAGCAGGAGGTCAGTCACAGTTTGTAATGTTTTAAGCAAGTAAGTTGGCCTAAATAGGATCAAAACCACAATTAATGAAAAATAGTTAACAGAAAGCCTTTAGAGAAAATCATACCGTTAAATTGAAATATGTTTTAGATTCCTGTATGTTGTTGTGGAAAGAAAATATTACCAAGCACCTGTCAGGTGAAATCGCTCAATCAGGTTTATTCATATATTGTGTACAATACAGAGAGCTTGTAGGACAATCAATAATGAAGCAATTCTGGGTGAAAAGCTCTGCCAGGCAGAGACAACACATGAGTTTTGTACTCAGGATAAAGGATCCAAAACAGGGCTAGACAGTCTGGCTCTGATGCAGCTGTAGAAAACAACTCCCGACCTGGTACATGTAACGCAAATAGCTTTATTTTGGTGAGCCTATACAGGAACTTAGAATAAACTAGTAGATGTGACCTTATTGTAACTTTCCACTTCAATGTTCATAACTATTTATCTTCATAATTCCGTGATACAGTTACTCATAAGAAAATGCAATACTCTACGTGGGTACAACATAATTTATTTACAAACACAAAATTAAAGTAGTAAGGCATGAAATTGTCAAAGGCGTGAACAGACTCTGAACAGTCAATCTATTATTCTTTGTTTTATCAGGACATGGACCATGCATGCAAAAGATTCTGAACAGAGTCAGCATCATTTGGAGTTACAAAAGAATATGGGTTTCAAATCCAAAGTGCATAGTATTTCTCACAACGGTTTGTTTTCCAACAAGCTCCTTTGCAGCTCTTTAAGATGTTAGATTCAGTCGGGAGAAAAAAAGAATGTGTCAGTGTCCTTATATCTAGATTTTGACGTCAGTGACTTCCTACAGATTGTTATTGGGTCTGGGCCAACCATCTCAAGCATGTGTGGGGGCCGTCAGAGAATGGCGGAAAGTGAAAGATATGAAGACACTAACCCTGCCTGTACGGCTGCGTGTGTGCGGCAGGGGGAACGAAAGGGTGAGAGGAATAAACAGTAATGTAGATGTAAATATTTAGAGAGATATTCTCACTGTCAGGCAAACAGCGCAGTTTTGAAAGATGACCAGCGATGCCCTCGTCACTGCTCTCCCACATGCATCCCGTCTGCATCCTCTGCCCCCAACTCCTCACCTCCAAGAGTAAACGGGACACTTTGGCGAATATACAGTACAAGCGGTTTGCTCACTGAAGACTACGCAACAATGTTGGCTTAATACTTGTGTGTACTTTCCTTTTTCCTTAAAAAAGTTAACAAATACTTAAATTTTTTAGGCTTTTAAAAATACGGAACATAAGTTTAAAAGACAAAAAACACCAAGTGAAGTGAAGGACACACACACACACACACACACATCAATAAATTGCACACTTGGTCAGATATTCAAAGATGCAAAATGTATTTTTGGTATGCAGCCAGTGTAAACAGCTGTATATGATAGAATATAGGCTCATGAGGCCCCAAAAAATCAAACCCTTATCTTATTTGAACTGGAGATTTTAGATAAGAAGATGACAGATAGGACAAAAATTCAGCTGAGATACATTGCAAGTCAACAATGTTTAAATGAAGATTTAAACCCTGGGAGCTGAATGTGTTTTGGAAGTGACATACAAATCTATTTATTATATGTCTGTATATGATAACATTACATGAACCCCTGAGAGTTGTGCTGAGGGAATGGGTTGCCTGAATAAAAAAAGAATTCATCATTCATAAATTCCTGTGTAAATATTAGGTGCTGATTTCTGTTCACTGCACACGAATAGCTTCCAAGTGGGACAAGAGGAAAAGCTCTGTGATCACAACATGTCAGGATGCGTTTGCATGAAAATTCAATGTGATTTAAAAACAAACAGCCGAAAATTCAGATATTTTTATCACGTTCCAAAGTACTGGCTTTGGGCAACAACATTTCAAAATTTGCTCTTATGTACGCAATAAACTGAATGGAAAAACTTTTCTTAAACATTTTAACCTGTTGAGTTAACAGAGAAAGACTTGCAGTCTTATTTAGGGACTGGAGTTTTTCTGTCATCTCAGAAACCAGCTTTCTGAGATGACAGAAAGCTGATTACTTTCTGCCATCTCAGAAAGAAATGCTTAATAATGCAATAAAATGATAATTTTATTGCTTAAATAAGCATTTTATTTAAGCAATAAAAATGCTTAAATGCATTTGTATTGTGTTTCAGTTTAAGAGAGTATAGGTTAAGTTTGATCCCTTTGCTACGTTTTAGGCCACTTTGCTCACAGAGACATTGCAAAAAGCAACCGTGACCGATCAGATCATAAAAATTTCCTTTTGTATTTGGCCGCACAATGCATGAGTCATGTCCTGGGGAATCGGTAAAGAACAGATGAGCGGTGCAATGGTAGATAATGTTCTCATGACATCACCCTGGTGCTGATAAATGGGGTATCACTGTGTCTGTATTTAAACAATTTATGTGAGCAGGGGAGAGCCCCACAGCGAGGATTATTTCCATGATAATATTTAAACAGAGCTGCTCTTTACTCTACATCGGGACTGATTTACTCTGTCAGCTGCATCTTCATGTCCTCATGGCTCACAACCAGGTCTTGTCATGGCAGTATGTGCATCTCTGGAACTGTAGCATGTGTCGCGATGCTGTTTTTTGGTTCGTTCAGGATTTATTACATGCCTGTGAGTGAGTGAATGTGTCACCTGTACTCAGAAACTTCTATATTTATGTCTTTTCCTCTCAGGCAGTCGTGAAGCAGCTTTCGTCTACGCCATCTCCTCAGCGGGAGTCGTGTATGCGCTGACCCGTGCCTGCAGCCAGGGGGAGCTAAAGCTGTGTAACTGCGACCCCCTCCGGCGGGGGCGAGCTAACGACGGAAAAGGAGACTTTGACTGGGGTGGATGCAGCGATAATGTCAACTATGGGATCAAGTTTGCCAAAACCTTCATTGATGCCAAAGAGCGACCCATCCGGGATGGTCGGGCACTCATGAACCTCCACAACAACCGCTGTGGCAGAACAGTGAGTGGATGATTTCCATATAAAAATCATGTGATTTTGATAGTTTAAATAAAACGGCGCAATACTAAATAAGTAAAATGTCGATAACTGCTATTTACTTTGGGCACTTTTGGCTCATGTACCATATTTTTTTACGCACAAAGGTAAACCGGAAGCTCTAATTAAAATAAAAAATATTTTGTACTCACTGAAAATTTTAAAATAAATGTGGGCAAGAGACTGGATTCCTTAAACGTTTAGACATTGTTTTCTTTTTGGGAAATCTTTTGCAATGCTGTACCCAAATTAAATCAGAAATAAACAAAACGTGATGCTTCTTTAGCATCTGCATTGATATGATTTTTGTTTGGTACACAGGGGATGCTGTTTTTTTTTTTTTCTTTTTTGATGTACATGTCCATCTTATTCTTGAACTTCGATCAGTCGGGGTGTGTTCCTAAAATGGCGTCTCAGTCATTGGTTTTAAATCATTGGCCTTTGCTTTCATTGAACGTAGAAGATCTGTTCATCTTGATTAATATTCATATGAATTACACCAGCAATGTTACAAACACCAGTGCTGTTGAACTCAGATTTATAAAAAAAATATGGTTAGCTGAAGGCTAGTTCTAATTTTTACCTGTTTATGGGTTTAAATACATAGTGAGTCTAAATCAAGGGCGTCCTAGTCCAGCCTTTGAGCTCTACCAAAATACACCTTGTAGCTCTCCTCTCTCCAAAAGAACTGAATCAAATGGCTCAGTAGGAAATTTTCCTCTGCAGAGGCCTGGTAATGACCCATTAATTTGATTCATTTGGTTATTAAAAATCCTTGCTCAAATGCTTCTTAGTTTTCTAGATTGCTACATTATTCATTTGCCTGGGACCAAGCTTTTATTTCGAGGACAAGAATCTACAGTGAAATTTAACTCTACATGCTGTAGTTGGCGTTACATGCAATCTTAAAGCTCTGCTGAAAATCGGAGCAGATGGTTTAAATTTTTTATTTTTTCTACAACATAGAAGACAGATAAAAGTTAGCAATGAAAGGGAAAATAATAATAGTAAAAGGCCTTAAACATTTTGCAAGACATTAAATCAAATGTAATACTGATCGAAACAACGCTAATCAAATACCAAACGTCTTCGCACAGGCGGTGAAGCGCTTCATGAACATGGAGTGTAAATGTCACGGCGTGAGCGGCTCCTGCACGCTGCGGACCTGTTGGATGGCCCTATCAGACTTCAGGAAGACGGGCGACTACCTGCGGAGGAAGTACAACGGGGCGGTTGAGGTGATCATGAATCAGGACGGGACAGGCTTTACTGTGGCCAACAAAGCCTTCAGGAAGGCCACCAAGAATGATCTGGTGTACTTTGAGAACTCTCCGGATTATTGCCTCCAAGACAAAGCAGCAGGTAAGACTGCAAAGGAGAGGAGGGGGTAAAAGACAGAGGGATTGTTTCTCATGGCTGTTGATGGATTGCCCAGACTCTCTTATGTTTTAGAGGTGCTATTTATGTGTTTTGTGTATGCTCATGCATGACTAGTGTGTTTTGTGGTCATGAATGTCGGTGTACGGGTGTATGGGTGTGTGTGTAATAGTAGTCAGATAGCACAGCAGGCCTCCCCTGTGATGTTGGTGGAAGCTAATATCCTTGTACCCTGAGGACATGGTTGTTCTGTGACCACCTGACCTCTGTCAGTCTGTCAATTCTCTCTCTCACACACACACACGCACCCCCACATCCCTGCACACATACAACCTTGTGGTGAGGAGATGTCTTGATTCCTCTTTAAACAATGAACCTGATCATATATGACTGTTTCAAACTAACTGGGTGATGGATGAAGAACGGTTGGACAGTATTTGATGACATTACGTTGAAGCTTTTTCCAGCTTTTCCATGCACTCTTTCATTTTGTCTCCCTGTCTCTCTGTCCCTTCATCCACCCTCCCCCTGTCATTCTCACCTTCTCAGTGGAATCCACAGCCTAGGGATACAAGCAGCTAATTAAAAAAAAAAAAGAAAAAAAAAAGTCACTTCTCTGTGTCTGTCACAGTCTTTCTCCCTCTCTGTCTGTCTGAGCTAAGCGTAGCTTGAGGGCAGAGTGGGCCTCCGAGTGTGAGAGCCTGTCTGTCTGTCACGCTCCACTGTCCATTTAACCCTCACACACACACACAGAGGTGCTTCAAAGGGAGCAGTGGCTTGGGAAAGGCAGTGTAACTACAGGCCGCTCTACCAACACCGCATAGTTGTGTGTGTGGGTCTGTTGTTGTACAGGCCGCTTGTTGTGATAGGTAGCAGTTCAAACAGGGAGCTTCTCACACCAAACATGAACGCTAATCTCTGTGGGGATGACATTCACATAAGACATGGACAATGTGACGCTGCACTGAGTGGTAGCCCGGCTGCTAAGCGCTACGGGGCATTCATCACCGCTGACGAGCGTTTTAAATTGATTTGGCATCATAACCGCACATACTGAAACTCAAAGCACCTAAACTCTGTCAGATTCACTCACTTTACCAGAAATGGAAAAAGTTTCAGCTGCACTGTTCCACTGCTTTTAGCTGCTCTCAGTTAGCACCATTTTTTTTGGTGGTTTTTCTAGATTAAGATAAACTGTTTAAATCTGATTGAGATTCTTTACTCTTTGTATGGAAGCGTCAATAAACTGCTTGGTCTGTATTGGACATGACATTGCAAATAGGTAATACTTTACCTTTTTAATCATGTGACTCTTAAGAGGATGATTCTTAAATTCTCTCAGGTCAGACTGATAAATTCTCCCAGGATTTCTGCAATATGATGGTTATCACCTTTGCAGCAAAGACTGATAAGATCCGAGTCAACAGAACTAAGAAAAAGGAGAATGCAATATTTAGTGGCTAAGGATCAAAAAGATAAACGAGTAGCAGATCTGAAAATTGCAGAGGGATTTTATTATTTTAGTAATACGTGTCAGTGAGTGAGAAATAGCAGTAAAACTTTGGTGTGTCCTGACAAATATTCAATAAAATTACAGTGCCTGGCAAAAGTTTTACTAGGATACATCTAAATATAGTCAAATGCAGCCATGTCTTCAGCTTGTAGAGACATGCAGACTTGCAGTTGTTACTCCAAGAAAAGGTGCAACGTATTGAGTCGGGAAGCTACATACATAGTTACGCCACACTTTTAAGTTATTTTCTTTTTAATCTGTAGAAGGAATGCTTCACAATTATGCACTGCTTTGGATCGACCATGCACACAAGTTCCTGATAAATTTCATTGAAGTTTGTGACAAAATGTGAAATTTTGTGATATTTTTGCAAGGTACTGTATGTCTTTATTTCTTTAACTGTAATCACTGTAGTTTCTTTTGTCACATGCTACTGTAAACATCAGCTTTTTTTTAGAAAAACTGATGAGTAAACTCTGAAAATCTCGGCGCAGGTTCTCTGGGCACCGCCGGACGGGTCTGCAACAAGACATCGCGGGGCACGGACGGCTGTGAGGTCATGTGCTGCGGGAGAGGCTATGACACCACCCGAGTCATGCAAATCACAAAGTGTGAGTGCAAGTTCAAATGGTGCTGCGCGGTGGAGTGCAAGGACTGTGAGGAGGCTGTGGACATACACACGTGCAAGGCCCCTAAGCGAGCAGAGTGGTTGGACAAAACCTGAGGTCGCGCTGCTCCTTTGTTCCCATCAAACGCAGCCCCACCCGATACCCCTTTGCAGGACATCATGTAGAAAGTGGCATTCTGGAAATGTCTGTCCAAAAGTGCTATGCATCTCCGCCCCGACCTTGTCTCCTCATTGCATGGCTTTTTGTTTTCTTTCTTTTTTTTTTTAAACTTGTTTGTGAAAGCACTAAGACTCCATTATCTATCGTAATGAGTCAACACATATTAGCTCCTATTTGTGAATGTCTCTGTGATTAAACCTGCTGGGATCAGATGTCAAGTGATAACAACTTGGCTTCAAACACAGATTCAGCCCAGATGACCTGCTTCTGGTATGTGGTACTGCTACTTCTCAAATGGTCTGCTGCTTTCATGGTTCTTCAAAGACAGATGTTACTTGAGCCTTAAAACATATCCAGTATTATTAATGGCATCATATCATATACTCACATAACTTTGCTTTGTTTATGTTTGTTTTTTTTTTTTGTTTTGTTTTGTTTTTTTGGGATGGAGGTACAAGGATTATCTTTTGGAATAAAAACAAAACAAAGAACATACTTGGTTGGACTGTGGACAGTACCTTGGAAAGTGCAATTCAAGATGTCTAAACATGGCAACACGTTGCCGGACAAGCGTCCAGGAAGAGGACTGCTAGAGGAAAAGGAGATGGACACCAGAGGAATTTTAAAATAATGGACAAATGCATCACTGGAGCATAGAGTGACACTGTGTAAAAGGACAGACAAAAGGAGGAAAATGAAAACAAAAACTGTTTATAGTGGATTATTTAAATTGTAAAGTGTTGTTTCATTCCTCATCTGTTGATGAGACTGCACTACATTGGCTGATGCAAGGAGAGAGAAGAGCACTTGCATTACTGTGATTATACAGTGAGTTTTAGTCTTTTTTGTGTGTGTGTGATTAGAAAAACCTGCTGCTGAGAAGAAGACAAAGAAAACTGAGGCGTTTATGGGTCACACATCAACCACGATATCCACAGATTTCACCTTTCTGCTCTTGAGCTTGCTTGTATAACATTTTGTATAACGCTCTATCTAAACAGATGTTCATATAAAATATATGATGAATTAGTTTGTTGCTGATTGGTTTTGTTTTTGTCCAGTCACATATATCAAATAATGGGCAAATGATGCCAAGTTAAGTGAATCAGTCTTGATGAGACTAAACAAAGAGCATCTATACATTTGCATCTATACATTTGCAAAGTTTTACTGCAGTCACATAAAATGTGAAAGAAGTACTAATATTACGAACTGCAGTATTATGCAACCATTTTAAACAAAGTCTTATTGCTTTCCAAATTTGACTCCAAGCTACCGAGCTTCCTGTTTATCTTTTAAAGTGGTATTGATCGTACCACTTTGATCACAGTTTTTTCCAGCCTGACTGAGTTTTCAGTATAGGACCGTCTAATAATGAGCTAAGGGTCTAAGAAACTCATCTACCATTAGTTTATTAATATATTGTGTTCCACATTTTCAGCTAACGGTCCTAACAGAACTGTTTTACTGGGTACTGAGCAGTGTATGGTAAACATTTTATTTCTTATTCCCCGTCATAATGTTGCGTATCTGTTTCTTTGCTACGGAGGTAAGCAGTTATTTGTAAATAATTTTGTTTCCATAAAAATGTGCCATACATCATTCAGTGCTTAGCTTTGAAAATCTCTTCATTGGAACTGTTTGAAACATTCTGTGCCATGAGCTTTGCAGAGATGTTATATATATATACAGCTCATATCCGTCACTGTATATGTAAGCAAGCTGTACTCAAATGTCAACATAATAACTTGATACCAACATTAATAATTCTCACTATGCAAATGATTTGTCTGCACCTATTAGGATTTACTATTCTTGGCGTTCTAAGTGCCTAAAGTAGTTCCAAAAGTGACTTCCTTCATCCTGTTGCGCAATGAGTTCAACACCCTTGATCCCAACATACATGCACCATACGAAATAGGAATTCATCATGAATATACACATACTTCATAAACCCGACAGAACTTAATGTTTCACAAAATGTGCTCTTTTTGTTTCTGTTTAGTTACACATTTTAAGATGCTGACACATATAAGGAAGATAAGAAACTGTATAGCAGCCATTTTTGTATGTTTCAAAGAATTAACAATAGATATGGCAACGAATTGAGTTTTAGCTACAAGTTGTTGGTAACATGTAACCAAAGATTCAATTTAAAATAGCTTGTGTATATGTTAGCACTGATCCTTGAATGTAGAAGCTATGTGATGCATAACTGAAACTTAAGTCACCATTGAATGGCTTTAAAAGAAAAAAAGATCCCCAAAAAGGTTAAGAAGTTGAACTTTCAATTACTGAGAAGAGTGAAAAAGTTAAGAAAAAACTTGAAAACCCCCCTAAATGAAACATAATTATTGATCAAACCTCCAAAAAAAATAATAAGATGAATAATAAGATGCCCTGTCTGTTTATGAAAAATGAAAGAGAGAGAGAGATGACCCAAGACTTGTATGCAGAACCGTATTTCAGTAACAAAAGGTTGGTTATGTGTGGATCAGGGTGAGGAGTGTTGTGTCAGTCAAGGAGAGGGAAGTGTTTTATTAAAGACCCAGCCTAAAAACCCCAACCCCTGCTCACCCTCTCCTACCCCCACCCCCACCAACCTCCCTGTGTGGAATTCCAGGTGGGTCCCAGGCTAATGACTAGATGGCTGTAATTACCCAGGGCTGTTGATAGCTGGAGATGGGACATGGTCGTGCCACAGAGGGCCTAGTGTGGGTTCCTACTGGGACCACATTTAATCAAAGGCTTCTTGGGAGGCTTATCACAGGGAATACTTTCCAGCAATCTTCTCAGCCTCAGCCCCCTCTGTTTTCCCAGACTCCAGTTGATTCTTTTTTGCATTTGAGTCCAAAGACCCCCAGTCTAGAAAATATATCACACACAAGCACTGAAGGAAAACACCTAAGGATTTCTTAAAATGTTTTTGAGACTTTCACAATTCAGTCACCAACTTTTTACAGAGGTTATTGTAACACCTCACTGAGTTCTGGTGATAAAGTCATCTCTCCATAGAACAGGAGACCTGAAATAAAGAGCCACAAGAAATGTTATCCTAAGTAAAAAGCTTCATTGTAAGCTGGTTATTAAAATTCTCCTTCAAAAGCCTGACATGATTTATGACTTACCTGTTATCCTACAAGCCTTATTTCCCCTAAAAGAGCCATCAACATCCCCGAAGTGGTCTTTAAATAGCTACAAGAGGCCAATATCATTAGATAAGCTTTACTGCCTTTCCCAAGAGTAATATTATCAAGCCACACTAGTGAGACTAGTGCCAGTGTCCTGTGGTCATTTCTATCTGTGTTCTGAATGCCAAGCCGAGAGCATTCCCGTCACAGACAAACCATTAGTCTCAGCAACTCGCAGACAATGTTGGGGCAACGAGGTGGTGGAGGAGAGGCAGAGCAGACTAAATGAGGACACAAGAGTGACATCAAACATCCGACGTGTTTGTTTTCCATTGCAGAGAGGAATCATTACAAAAAGAGGTAGGCCAATTTATCTAGGCTAAAAATAAAGAGGAACATGTTGGAACAGATGCAGATGATCGTCTGCCTTATTTTTCCCCACATAAATAGCCTAAGAAACTTAGTTTGGAAAACAGCCATTTTTATTTAGGGAAAAAAATGTGAAATAAAAAGTGTACTATAACCTTGTTGCACAATTGCTCACATCCTAATACTCATTCTTTTTTGAAGCATCTTTTGACACCACTTTTCAAAAGTTCCTCACATTGATCAGATTTAATTTAAGCAATAAAGAAAAGTGAAATGATTCAAGATAATTCAACACAGTATTGGTTGAACATCTTGAACACTTGTGCGATTGGGTTATTGCACTTTGTTTATTCATTTTTATCCCAACCAGATTTGTTTGGATTGAATTGTCTTCAGCCCATTTTTGTGGCTTTGTAACAGCAATTTGATCCATTTTGATATCCACTGAAACCTCCAGGCTCCGGCGTTGCATAATTTCCAGATCTTTCACCACACCTGCCATTGTGTCATGATGCAAAAGCAATACAGACGAATGTGTTACTTCATTCCAGTTAGACTATTCATAACACAGACGGAGCAAACATTTGTTCGACATTATCACAATTATTTTGAACTGTGCCAGTCTTCTTCTTTTTTCTTTTTTTGCTCTAGATCTTGTTCTCACTCTTGGCTCCATCGGTGTCTCAAATCTGACAGTAAAAGAAGATTTATGAAACTTACGTCAAGGCTGCAACGCATGTCAGTCTGGGCAGTCTTTGCCAAATGACAAGTCTGAGAATAGAGATCGGACACCAGGATTACGTCCACATTCATGCATGCGCACGTCTACTCGATGTCCAACACAGAACTCAGCCAAACAACCGGATTATAATATTTAGTTCGTTCACTACTGGAAAATAAGAAGTGCAACACAGCGACAGGAAATAGAATAAGTCAAAATGACTCATGTAGGGATGAAAACGTTACTTAGTGAGTCTTTTTTGCAGCAGATGCTAATCTAAGCTGAGCCTTATTCCCCATGATTCATCATCATTACCAGCTCCATCTGGTGCGCATCCCTCTGACCGCCTCTTTCCTCCTTCCTGCCTCTGATGCCGGTATTTGTCAGCAGGAATCAGTCTCCTCTAGGTGGTCGGAGCGTCAGCCAAGCGATCTGTTTTGCACACACAGACACATGTATACACCTGCAGGCTAAGACAGAAGGACCTCACCTATCACTTGTCCGGTCAAAGCTTCAGAATGTTAAAAGTGTTTCTGCTCTGTCACTCACTGCTCACGACCAGATAGCACACAAATACATAAGTCTGTGCGTGTGTGTAGTTGGGTTAGTTTACCCCTCGGGGCCAACACAATCTTTCTTCCTGCTGTTTTTTTTTTTTTTTGTGGGGTAAAGTTGATGGGGGGGTGGTAGGCCGGTGAGGTCAGGGGTCATAGAGTTTAGGTATATCTGCAGAGAGCCTTCAGCTGTGGCATAAATGACCATCACTGATCCGGTGCCTGTTGACACCTTCTAAACACCCACGGCTTGCGCTCTGGCTGGCCGGCGGTGAGGTGCAGTGATTTAGAAGAGCACCTGCTTGGCCGGGTTTAGATCTGGCACGCAATGAGTCAACCTTTCTCGTAATGCTGGAGCTGGAAGTGAGTTTCTGTCAAACAGAAAGGATCCAAGAAGATTAAATGGCAATGAGAAATGGCAAAGCAAGCGCCGCATAGATAGGCTGAAAATATGGATGTGTTTTCTGTTCCCAGCAGCACATTCTGTCCAGTTCTCTCCACCGGAGTTTTGTATTCTAATGCTGCTGCTGTTTAGTTTCACCAGATGACTGTAAAACATTTAATTTCAGACTTTTCATAAATTGTTGTATGGTTTCCTCAAGCAACCTCGTAATCATGGTAGATAACAATGTGGACTGTATGACGGTGAACTGGACAAGTTACTGTAAGTCAGGCTTTTCTTTCTGACACTAGAGGTATGCCTTTCATTTAGACAAAAACAAAAACCTACAGAAGGCCAGTGATGACTTCAGGCCTCTTTTGGAGGCTTGCTGTCTGAGTTCAGAGAGTTCAGAGTAATTGTATGGATGGCCAGGGGTGTCCTAATTGATTACGCACCACAGATTACATTTTTATTTTGCAATTCACAGAATGTTATGATAATCTTCTTTGGTTGTTGTCATGTATTTTCATCAAAAATAATTACATTTAATATCCGTGTGCCCAGATATGTTAGAAAAACAGACGTGTCCTAGAGTTTTCCCAGCTGTATGATGGCGCTTGATTCTAAAGCATAAAGAATTAGCTGAAAGCCTTTTAAGAAAAATAAAGTCATGCATCCTGATGACAAAGAATTGCAATCATCCACTAGAGAAACCGAATGCATGGGCTAGTTTTTTATTTTTATTTTTTTCAGCATCGCCTAGCATAAGATATTTGCTGCATAAACATGTTCGTTTAAGGAGCAGATTTTCTGCTGCATGGGGTGTGGAGCTGCTATGAGGCAAGGGCTTTATATGCATGTGATGGTGCTAGAGTGTTTATCTAACTCCCTGTGTGGGAATTTACAGACACACCTCACAAAGGCACAAACAACGGTGACCTAGAAAAATAGTCGAAATTCCAGCAACATACCAGAGAATCTAGGGGTTTGCGCTGACAATGCAGACGCGAGGCAGAGGTGTGGGAAACAGAGGAGATAGAGGGTCAGGGTCAGCTTGTGTAGGCCTCAGACGCAGATACCAGTGAGTGATACCAGCTGACACGTTCTGATGCTGACACTAACAGCGATACCGCGGCTACCTGAGTGACACTGATAGATAGCGCAGAGCCATCCCAGACTGCAAGCTACATGCGGTTATGAATTTTTAGAAAGCAATTCTGATGTCTTCAAATGTGCTTCAGACTTCTACTGATGGAGGGGAAAAAATACATCTGTTTTAAAATCACATCAAATTAAAGCTCTGCGTGTGGTAAATAAGTAAAAAGCTTCCTTCTGTAATGTCTACCTGCACCCAGACATAATTCACAATTGTGTATTTGTTGTTGCTTCAAGTAGACTAAATGGTGTTTATCGCATCAGCGGAGCCAGTATACCACTCTCAGTCTCCGAGACTCCTCACCTTTGAAAACACAAACCGACCAAAGATACACACAGGCTCACTTGTACGATAGATCTCGAACTCATCCCACAAACAAACACACTCCATGTGGAATGCGGGAGGCTGTTTTGTTTGTGTTTCGAGGTGCAGCTTTCTCTGGTTTTTATTGCTTCGGAGTATATATTTGGCATCGTAAAACCTCGGGATGGTCCTTATATCTTCCTATGTTTTCACATACAGGAGTAGTACTTGTTTCCTTTGACTAGGCTTCGAATTGTAACAGGCAGCAGGGCTGTACATCACGAGTAAGGACACAGTACAGTAGCCTGAGTCGCTCGGTAAACAGTGGTAAACAGTAAGCGCTCGGAATGATATGGCTGAATCAAGCGTGGAAAACATTTACACCGAGCTGCCACTGGAACAATATCATTTCAGTTTTACAATAAAGTACTGCGCTAACTAAAACAACAGAAGGAAACTCATCTGTCCCTGTGTGTGTTCAGAGAGACGTGTTTATGCTCCAGCCTCTCGCTATCTTTAGAAAAGATAATTCAATCATTGATAGTAGTGCTTTTGTAAAAGTTTAGTTGTGTTTGAAAACAGAAGCTCTAAGACCCAAATGTGGAGCCCAGATCTCATGGATTCAGAATATTTGCAAAAGTAAGTCTTACTTGGTTGAACATTTTCTCAAACAACTAGCAAAATTCTGTGTAATTTGTTGGAATTGTATGTGATACATCAGCACAAAATGGTGCGTAAGTGTGACGTGCAAGAAAGATGATACGTGGAAAGTCGGAAATTTGTTGTCTTCCTTCGTGTTCAGCCCCTTTACTCTGATACCCCTAAATAAATACAGTGCTACAGTTCATCTTCGGCAGCCATCTAATTTGTCTAATTTAATCATGTATATAGCACTGCTCTGTCAAGGCCTCAGAGATTTCTTTGAGAACATTACTGAACAAGCAACATAAGCAACCCTAAGGAACATATTAATACAAGAACTGTTCGTCATGCACTTCACAAATATGTCCTTTACACGCAAGTATTATTTGCTACATCTCTCCATTGGCTCTGTCCAATTGTCCTTCTTGAAAAGAACTGAATCCAGAATCCAGAAATTTTGATTGCATGGCATATTTTTTTTAAACTGTGACTGAAAGCAAATACTGTAAATACTACAGAAAATACTGTAAATGTAAACCAACTTAAAATCACAAGATAAAATGATAAAATTAGAAAAATCATCTATCATAGTAATGCAAGGGCTAATTCTTTAAACTGCGGAGAAAAAAATAGTACAACCATGTAAATGACAGTAGTGCAAAACAAACACCAGAGAGAAGAGCTTTGTGGAAAAGGGAAGCAAATGAATTGCAGCGGTGTCCTAATGTCTGAATGAACTGCGGTATTTCAATTACACTGCATTAAACTGAACAGTGGAGACACGCATTGTTTTGGCAATAACATTGTGCATCCAAGTTTCTTTCAGTTACTACAGCCAACTTCTGACACTGTTTTGATCCACCTCAGAAGGGAGATTTGCTCCTCTTGTGCAGAGAATGTGGAGGAGGGAGAAGCGTAGGTGTGCTTGCCAGATTGCACATATATGGATTGAAAGTACTATAAATCACTTGTGGTTTTAAAGCGCTGTTTGTGCAATGTTTATGCTGATTCAAAGATATGCCCATTCAAATACAGATACTTCGAAGTTAAATGAATATTTCAGACTACTTGAAGCGAGGTTTTGTCAGTATCTAAGGTGGCATACAGAAGATAATTGTTCCAGCACTTAAATAAAACACAGAAGTCTATCTAGAAGGGTGAGCATGATTGGTTTCTGCATATTTTTGGGGGGAATTTGATTTCCCAGATCGTTCTTATCTTCTAGGCTGCAGATCAGCGTTCCGTTTTCGTAGATAATGTTCCCTGATTCTGGACTGCGGCTTCCACCTGATCTCTGCCCACTCCAACAATGGAGCCGAGAATGTGATTAAAAATGGTAAACTCAGACGAATACAGTATTTATTCAGGTTGGTATACATCAAGAACCTTGGAGTGCAAAACTAAAAACTAAAAAGGGTGGAAATATATATTTAGAATGGATTTTGAATGAACTGTGCCGATCCAGATTCCCAACTTTAGGAGAAGAGAAAAGAGAGATTACAATCAGACATAATTATGTCAGTTTCAGAGTATTTTCACTCAGGTTGTTGGATTGTCCAAAAATTCTAATTCTGTCAAACACTTTTATATTCAGCATAGGCGGCTGGATTTGTGATTGGAAAAAAGAAAACAGACATTTTGCTTTGTAATTTAAAGTCAACATAATATGAACTACAGAGGAAACACTTACATAAATAATCAACAAAGGCAGCAAAAGAATTGAACACATGGCAAATAATGTAACACAAGAGGAATCAGGTGCATGGGCACATGGTGGTAAATCAATAGGAGACTCCAGTGAGGAATGGCTGAAAACAGGGACCCTAAATACAGAAATGGGTGACTACTAAGACAGGGGATGGGTGAGTCTGATTAACTGAAAGTGAAACATCTGTTTGGACATGAGGCTGTTTGGACACCAGAACGAATGACATGTTTAACGTAAATCAAAACAGCATTCCGGGAAATTATCTTAATGCCAGTTGTGAAGCATTTAGGTTGAAGCAAGGCTTTGTTGTAGCTCACCACCATTTAACCATGTATCAGCGGGTACCTGAGAGAAATTTGAGACCATAAAAAAAAAAAAAAACATTAACAGTGATGGAGAATTGACCCTGCAACACAATAACCCAAAACATGAAAGTAAATCCACCATTACTGTGTAAAAACTGAAAAATGTTGGATAAAATCCCAGACTTGATCTGAACTCACTGAGATGTTGTGGGGTGACCTGAGTGGGATGAACATGCAGGAAACCCCTCAGACATCTGAAAGTTGATAACGACGTGTGACAAACTGTCTTTCTCTAATGTCAAAGACAATCCAAGTGGGGTTCAACTAGATTTTAAAGGGTGGTGTACTCTAATTTGTTGGTCAGCCAGGTTTTCATTTCATTTTGTTGCATGTAATTTCCTTCCAAAGACATTAAAACAAGATTTGACGTGAAAATGATTAATTACTTAACTGCGTGCCCTAATTTCGATCACAAATATTATGTAGCACGTAAAGAGGACTATTGCGTGTTTCGTGTTGAGGTAAAATGCGGGTGCTTCAGATGATCTTGTTCTCTCTGGGCTCTTTCACTGTTCTGAAGTGATGCTCCAATTTTTATTATTGGCTCAGAGCGCCGCATCTGTCAAGTGTTTGAAATGGGATAGTTTGGACAAGAATAAACATCAGTCTAATGTGTTTATCAGACACCAAAGCACACACCAACAGCTGTTTATCCAACAGAGAACCCAATCACATACAACAACAACAACAGCCAGAGGAACATGCAATCTGATGGAGCCATACATTGAAAGGGAAGGTGATTTTGAAGGTGTTTTTTTATTATTATTGTTTCGTGTGTGTGTGTGTGGGGGGCGGGGGGGGCAGGGGGTGCTGGGCTGTTCTGGCAGTATAAGCTGATGTAGAATGCTTCCCAATTCTCTAATTTAGTCTAAAAATAATGATGAAATGAAAGGCATACTTGAAAGATTTCCCACTTTTGCTTTTTACTTTTTAAAATAACTCATTTCCTGTGTCAGACATCTCACAAAGCTGCATGGAGCCTTTGCGCTTCCCACAAGAAAGACATTATGTGACCTTCCTTCACAGCCTCCATTCACCTCGTTTTTCTTTGTTATCTAGTCCTGCTGCTACTTAAGTGAGGTAATATCGACAGTAGTTCACTAAAGAGAAGAAACAGAGTACAGTCGCAAGCAGTTTTGAAAAAGAAGCGCTTTCCAGCTCAAGCAGATGGAAAACGTGAGTCTTTGTCCTCACACAAACTCGGCGAGGAGCTTCAGGAACGTGTCCTGCCAGATTTTATAAGTTACAGCTGTTAGACTTAGCACAAACATCATTCTCACTTTCAGAAATCTGTGTGTCCTGCCAAAAATGCAAACATGCACCATAGGCGAGACAAATATACACCTTTACCATCTGCATCCTGGTCGCCATCTTTCTCCCTTCATCTCTCCTCTGTACGTCCATCACACATACATCAGTATTTATGCATGTGTTTCCTGTTTGTAGTTTGGTATTAAGTATTTCTGTTTTCATTTCACCTACTTGTTTTCTTAATACGCTTGCAGGTGCAGATTTGGTTGTTCCTTACCCAACCTTTTGGTGAACAAAATTATGTAATCTATTGTGTTAGATTGCATGCTAACCGTGTGTCAGTTCGTTTGTTTGAGAACTGATAATTATGTTTAAATAGCATGTGAATAGTTGTGTGTCTTTGATGAACTGGTGACCAGTTCCATGTGAACCTGGCCTGCTGCTCACTGCCTGCAGGACAAATGCGCCAACGCAAGCCTCTCCCACTATATCTGCACTGGACAAAATGGTTACAGAAAATTATTGAGCAGATGTAGGTTAGTTTGATCCCAAATCCCTAAAACAAAAAAAGCACAAGACGACGACTTAAAAGAGGTGTCACTTTTGAAACAAGACGCTACAAGGTTGTGAACTACAGTAAGTGACTATGCGGTATTCATTATTTCTGTAAGTTTTTATCTTGTTTTTGACAGCAGTTAGCTTTTACCTGATAGACTTGATCTGTCTGTTGTGGTGACGACATTAAACAAAATGCTGTTTAACTCTGGGGGATTGTTAACAAAGTCATTTCCAGCAGCAATCTCTGCAACTGTCTGTAATTTCTTGTTGCTAACACTACAAACACCTCAAAATGTCCTGAAATGGCGCCCCCTGCAAGATGCCGCCCTGGGTGGTTGCCCCAGTCCCCCATATGAGAAACTGCCATTGCTTGGACTGATGTTAAGACACAGGAATTGGAGTTGTTCACCACATTTTCCCTGCTTGATTATTTCTAAGACTCTACTTCGGTGTGAGAAAGGTGAGTTGAGTTTGACCACTTCACTAGTGTCTGGATTCAGCCATGAGTGAGATGTGAGGGGCATCTGACTCGTGATTGGACGAGACAAGTCCACTTCAGCAAACTCAATGGGACACTTCAGTACACGCGAGCTGTCTGGTGGCCTATCTTGGCTGAAAGATAAAGCAACAAAACTGCTTTTGATGCAGATGCACTAATCTAAGTCAATCGTCTCCACGCTAAGTACGACCATTTAGACCTGAGATACTGTATTCAACAACAGGAGATCATTTCAGTGCATGTTTGTGTATGCAGTGGCTGCACTAGCAGTGACAGAGACGGATGAGGTGTCTGAGAGGGACAGATGGCCTTATAACCGGCCTCCACTCACTCATTGACTGAGATAAAGTGCAGCATTCACTCACACACCTCCACCCGGACACACACACACACTATCAAAGACTGTCTTACCAGTTTCGCAAAAGAAAAGTGAACAAATAGGCCGGAGTTAAAATTCACATGTGCATCGACATTCTCAAACAAAAACAAGACAGAAAAAAAAGATGGCATTTATTATATTCAAACTACCAAAATAAAACATTACCTCTTCCCGGTATTTTTGATACAATGGACTTTCACCAGAGAATTGCACTCAGTTATGGTGAGCTTTTGCTCCCAGGTTTCGGTGTTTCCGGATGACCTCAGCAGCCCTGGCAGCCTGTCTATTAGAGAGTCGGGGCTATTAGACCATCAGAAGGTGGGAGCATCCCCTCTTGCTATGGTGATAAGATCAAGGCATTCCGACAGCCAAAACGGTCATTACCCTGTGCTTTAGCCCGTAATGCGCCTCCATTTAAACACCCCGTTTCCATGGTACTGCAGCTGTGGCCGTTTAAACCGTTTATTGGTCCCTGTGGATCACTAACGCACATGCACAAAAATACACAAACGCATGGATGTGTTATTAAATGAATATGTACATATGTACAGTGCCATCAAAGCGACACAAGCTCCGCTTGCGGGCATTCGTGTGGGGTCTGAGGTTGTGCCTGAGTCCCATTAGGTACAGTAAGAACATTTTAATGAGTTAGCCAGTGGACAGAATTTAGCTTTAACCTCAGATGTGTTCAAACACATTGACAGAAAGACAGAAACACACAAACAGATCCACACACAAGGTAAACAAACACCTCCGCTTGTTTGGAAGATTTTCTGTCAAACAAACCCAGCCCAAGGAGTTTTGAAGCCACGCTTGCCCAGGAAGACTTATTCTGTCTTCTTAGGTTCTATAAAATTACATTTGTGCTCATTTCACTTTACTTTTAATCTTCATATCGGTAGTTTATTAGGTTTTATGACCTACGCTGTGAGTCGGATTTTATTTGATCCTACTTATTTCTGGTTTTTGATGTAACTCCTGTTTGTTTAACAAGTGTGATGTAAATAAAGTTGACATCAACAATGGTATTAAAACAATTCCTAACGCATTTGTCCTTGAACATAAAGCATGTAATTTATCATTGACATATCATTTATTGAAATTTCTTCACTTTAAATGTGGTAGTGTATTAGACCAACCCATTATTTTATTGTTTTGGAGGTTAGACTCACTGTGATGATAAAATTGTAATCTGTCTACTGAGCAGGTGCCTGAAAGTTTTGGGTCTGTTGGGTCTTAAAGAGGAGCCATAAAAAAGGTATAAAACCAGGGTGTCCAAACTTTTGTATGCATCCTAATTGTTGCAGCTTTTTCTATTAGTTAACATTTTTCCCCGTGCATGCTTGTTTTCAATTGATTTGCACAATATATGGGTTTCATTAAAGGTGAAACGTTTGAAATCAGTTGTTCTAAACTAATGTCTTAAATCATGAGACAACTTGACAATTTGAAAGGAGAGAGAACATTTCTAATATTCACTTCAAATAACATATCTTAAATATGTTTAAATCACTTAGCATGAGTTTTTTCTAAAATAAACTAATGCCAAGCTTGAATGTTTCAAATGTTGGCATAAAAACAACATTTTAATGTTTATTTTTTCATTATTTCTGGACTAAACATAGGACAAACTGTCATCCAGAGTATATCAAACCAATGAGGTAGAGTTCAGAAACTTCAACTTTCTCTGTGAGGTTAGTTACGTTTTAAGTAAAATTTGTTTTCTGTGTTGTACAAATTTGAGCCAAAGTGTTCATGACGTTATAAAATATGCTGTGAAGTATTTTAAACTGATTTAACTTTGGACAGAATACACCTATGATGTTGTAAAAACACTTATATGATATTTTTGTCATATGGCATAACTGTTGTTTAGGAGAACAATCAAGACCTTATGAACTCTGAAAAACTGGTATAACTGATAATTAGAGATTCCAATCTTTCTGTTGTCACAGCACAAAGCAAGAAACTTATTCTAACAAAGAAGACTCTCATCACAATGTGAGCATAGACATAGGACTTGCCTCATAAATCAACAACAGGTTGCTTATTTTACAGTTTGTCGAACTTGTTTTATTTATAAGAGGAGTGGGACGTTACGGGTTAGAAAACAAGCAGGGCCTGCTTCTTCTGCAGATGCTGATGAAAAACGAGTCTGTGTCTCCCTCTAGTGGAGAAATAGAAAACAAGCACAAATCAAACTGCAGGTTTTAATAGACCTTTTTCACGACAACCGGAAGCTGCATCTGATAGGGCTGGGGTACTTCCTGTTTTATTGGCTGTATTTCAAGTATTCTAAGAAAAATGTTTCTCCTCCGGTCCTTTTCATCATCCTTACTTAATTTGCCAGCACTTTCTTTCACTGATGAGG
>CAEGAE010055468.1:0-31653 GCA_903067095.1 Girardinus metallicus | reverse complement strand
ATGAATGTGTGAGCGAATGGGTGAATGACTATAGTGTAAAGCGCTTTGAGTGGTCAGAAATGATCGGAAAAAGCGCTATATAAGTTCAGTCCATTTACCATTCTTACGACAATGGCCCAAAACTGAGGAAACTTTCAACAATAGTGCAATACAAAGCAATAAATAGTTTGATTAACTTTCCATTTTATTGTGGTCATCACTGAAAACTTCAACTTATTATACAAGATATATAATATCCATTAAATTGCAGTATTAAGTCTCATCATTAAACACAGGTGAAAAACTAGATAAGAATACATAAAAGCATAATCTGTAAACCCTTTAAGAGTGGTATTACTCAATTTCTTGAGTACAGAGAAATAAATTAATAATAGGAAAATGTGATTTCACTTGAGAATATAGTCTGACTTAACCATTTTGAAATAATCAGGGTAGAGAAAAAAATCCTTAAACCTTCAGGGGATCTTTTAAATGATTGCAAACAAGCTCTTGGAGAACAAAGCTGTGTAGATTTGGTCTTTAGCTTCACAATATGCTGAATAACTCAAACACTCAAGGGTCTGATGGTGTCCAGGTGAAGAAGTCAACACCCCGGAGCTCCTCAGGCAGGTACTCCTGTTCCACCGGGCCGCTAAATTCCGGGTTGTACTTGTAGCCTTTAGCATAGCCCAGCTGTTTCATCAGCCTGGTGGGTGCGTTGCGTAGGTGCAGGGGGACAGGAGGAAGGGGACCTTTGTGATTTCTCAGACATGCTTTTACATTGCCATAGGCCTTATAGATCTCTATAGACTTGGGAGCTCGTGCAAGGTAGACAGCACACTGAGCAAGGATTACCTGAAAGAAAATGGTAAACAAAATCTTTGTAGGGATGGCGGAGAATTATAAAACAATCTATGATGGTAAGGCATGCCTACCTCACATTCAGGCATACCAATGAAGTGACAGGCTTGAAAGGCGGACACAGCCTGAGTGAGAGCAGAGGGGTCGGCCAAACCTGGAGGATAAAAAGCAGGGAGACGTGTTGAAATCAATCACATTTTATTAACAGAGCACTTTTCAAAAATCCAAAGAGCAGAAATAGAGGCATAAAAAAAAAACACAAACCAAATATTAAGAATACTGATGTTAATAAAATGAATAATTAAAAAAGAGATTAGGTATTGGGGATAAGAAACTGTGGAAAAGCACTTTGGAGGGATTCCTGTACTTTTTCTATATACGTTTCTGTACTTTTCCAAATTCATATTTCCAGAGATCTCAGCCTTTTTAGCCGTTTTGTTTTAAAACAAAACTTTATGGTGAATTTACAACAACTAGTTCTACAGAGGTCACGTTTCGAATTTATGGAATCAGGAAAATCTAAGGTCAGACGGATGAAAGAAAAGTGACAGAGACTCAAAAGGTGGATGGATGATTGGACAAACAGGATGGATGAAGAAAGATGGATGGACAGGCAAAAACGGCAAATGGCCAGTTGGACAAACAGGTAAATGAAACACTGGATGAATGAATAAAAGGATGGATGGGCAAACCAATGAAAGGGGCTGATTGAAGATAATACTATAAATAAAACGACCTACCTACATCCTCGCTGGCGAAGCGGACCAGCCTGCGGGCCACGTAGAGCGGATCCTCACCACCCTCCAGCATGCGGCCCAGCCAGTAGAGGGAGGCATTCTCATGAGAGCCTCTCATGGACTTATGCAACGCTGAGATACAGTTGTAATGCTCCTCACCTATGAATAAATTACACACACATATTAACACATTAGCACAAGTTGCCTCACCCTTTGAAGCACGGAACAGCAAGTCCTTCAGACAGCTGAACACCAAAGGTCAACATGGAGGATGAACCAGTGATGAGAAGTGATATGTAAATGGTTGGAGTAGCAACCTCTATAATCTGAAGATTTTCAATACCTCATCTATTAATAAATAGCGTGATAGATGCTATGGTGATTATGCTATGTGATTATGGGGAACGACTAATCTCTGCATTAGTTAGCTGCCACAGCTATGACGGCGCCAAATTATACAGCAGAGCATGGCAAAAGCTGGACTCTGTAACGTTATATAATTAGTTTTGTAAAGGGCACTAATGTCCTCATAAATATGAATAATAATAAATAAGCAAAAGAAGATAGCATAACAGTCAGCAACATTTCTTTGCCAAAGAGCATACAACTGCTGCAGAACACTACTAACAATGCTAAACTGCATGGTCATCTGATGTAATCAATATGTGTTCTTAATTAAATAGATAATTGCAATCAGTGTACTATTAATAACTGCAAACTCTAAATTTAAAGCGGACCTTTCTAAATGCAAGAAGGAATAACGAAAAGTTTGATACTTGGAGCAAAGACCCTCGTTTTTTCTCCAGTGACACCAACAGTAAGCAGGTATGAGCCCACCTGCTTTATCATAGAGGATGTGGGACCTCTGGAGACCCTCCTTGATATGCTCCTCTGTCACCACGATCTCTTGAGGAAATTGGTGTTGCGTTGACTGGTTCAGTCGTGGGGATTTCATCTGAGCTTGAACAGCCAGCTGGAGACTATTGAGTCCAGTTCTTGCGTCACCATCACAGAGGTAAGCTATGGTGTCCAAGGCTTTCTGCTCTATGTATATATTAGGTCTAAAACAAGAATACAGAAAATATATAAAGTATCAGAATATGATGGACTTTAAAAACAGATATTTCATTATATGATTGTTGCAATGGTAGTTCTTTTCTAAACTTTTTTTTTTCAAATTACATCGCCCTTTATAGACACAAGGAATCATGTCTAGAAAGCAGTTCAAAGTAGTTTAATTTGGCTGAGATGTAAAAAACATATTACAATGATGCCCTGCGACAGACTGGTGACCTGTCCAGGGTGTACCCCGCCTCTCACCCGGAACGTGGCTGGAGATAGGCACCAGCAACTCCCGACCTCACTAAGGGACAAGGGGGTAGTGAAAATGGATGGATGGATATTACAATGATAAGCACAGACTGTGCTAAATTCCTCTAAAATTAATCTGAAGCCAATTAGAGTGGGATGCGGCAATTTCAAATTTAAATCAAGCTCTGCTAGCAAAGAGAAAGTTATTAGGAGAGACTTTCATCCATTAAAGGGAAAATCCCTCTCTACAGATACCTTGATATACCAAAACAACTTGTGTGTTTTCTAAAAATAAACAGAAAAAAACTGATCTAAATCAACAGTGACTGTAAGATAGCACTTACTCAGAGCTACTGGTCTGGTCTCGATAAGAGGAATTTGTTGGATGTTGTCCTTGGACTTGGATCCCGAGTGCGGCCACTGCCCTGTTCAAAATTGAGCCCATTGCCTCGACTGACAGCTTCTCCAGTACCAGCACCCTGCATCTACTCAGCAAAGCAGCGTTCACCTGGAAGGATGGATTCTCGGTGGTTGCTCCAATCAGAGTGACGGTACCGCACTCCACATGAGGCAGGAAGGTGTCCTGGTCATACAAACAAAAAGCGAGAAAGAACAAGTTAACACAGATGAAAATATGAATCCTGAAGTAGTCTAGCACCTGATTTATAAGATCAACAAATAAAACAAATAAAGTCACTTAATTGATATATTTAGCCTTTTAAAACTTCTAATATTAAACAAAACCTTACAAGACATGATCAACAGCACCAACTCTTGTGTTGTCACTTATGTTAGACACAAAAATGAAGCAGGAACCATATATTCCTTTCAAAATACCGGCTTAAGCGATAATCAACAGTTTGTAAGTGGCAGAGCAGTTTTTAGAAAGTCGAACAATTTAATAATAAAATATCAGAGAGCAAATAGATTTAATGTAGAGTCCCACAGGGCTCATTGTTTGGACCCATATTGTCTGTGACGGATCTATGAAACTAAAACTACTTTGTTGTCGTTATTCTACCTGCTGGGATTTGTTGAAGCGGTGAATTTCATCAATAAACAGGATAGTCTTTCTTTTGCACAGTCTGAGCTCATTCTGCGCCTGCTTGATCACCTCTCGAACATCGTTGGTGGATGCACTGGTGGCCGACAGTGTCACAAAACGAGCCGATCCTTTCTTTTTACTTGTGCTGGCAATAATGTGGGCTAGGGTCGTCTGAGGAAAAAAAAAAAAAAAGAAAAATTAAGTAAAGCAAGTCAAGACAAAACACACGAGAAGACAAATCTGGAAACATCAAATGAAACAGAGATGTTTATAAGAGCATTTATTCACAATTATATCATTCTTTGCAAAATCTATATACTTATATTTTTACATATAAATTTGTGAATTTTTCTTTCAAAGAAAAGTTAATTGAAAATGTAAACAGAGATACTGTCATAAGAAAATTGGAATGTGAAACATATATAATTTATCTTTTATTGCCGGTGTTAGAGGAAAGTAGTAGTTGCTTTGTGGTTATTAGAGGTGCACTATATTAAGAAAACGTCGAGATATTGCGCATTGATATAGTTGTTGTGCAATTAAACAAATCGACTTGGTGATTGAAGAACAATTCCATCCCAAGAGATAGAGATGTTTGCCAGCTTTAATAACTACCAAATGGAGTGAAGATGGGATTTTCCCTCTTTTTTTTTTTTTTTTTCCTAAGGCAGTGATTTACTATCTACCGGTTGAAAGTGACAGATTAAATAATTGTAGAGGTACTGGGTGTTGCACCAGTTTGGATGTAACCTATCGCTATCACCGGCACACCTTTCCACATCCCGGTGGACCCCAGAGAATAAGAGAAGGGATCTCCTGAGATTCCAGGAGCGACCGGATGAGAGTTTGCTGGCCCACAACTTTGTTCTGGCCAAAGTAATCCTCCAGCGTGTTCGGTCTCAGAACCTCCGCCAGAGGTTTGTTTAAAGATAACAGGGTCCGTGCTGGTAAGTGATTAATGTTCTTCTCAGCTTCGCTGTTTGACACAGATGGAGTCTCTGTCCCTGTTGACCCCGACACAGCCTCAGTCAGTACACGTTTAGTTCCCTTACTGAAAGCACTGACGGGACTTCGTTTGCCCGTAAACACAGCACTTCCGTCGGGCTGAGCGTCAAGTTTGCCCTTGTTGGCTTGAAACAGAGAGAACACCGACGAAGAAGATTGTGTCCCCGGCATGGCGGAGGAGGATGAAACAGAGTCGTTGACAGGCTCCGAAACGCGCACTTTCTTCACTGGAGGGCCACTCTCAACAGCGGTGGACGGACAGTCAGCAGCGCTGCTCAGCAAACATATGTCCAGGTGTCCGTTAATTGTCCCAGGTGTGAAGTCTTTGAAACAAACAGGACATTGAACTGAGTTCGAAATTGTCTCGTCCGCCATGTTGGTTCCCGCGAATTGTAGTTCACGTGACCAAAACAGTGGGTACGTAGGATGATGACGAAACACTCTGTGTAAATTTACCGCGTTTATTATGTTTTTAATTGCTGTCAAGGGTAACTTACACCGGGTGACAAATGGTGCGCACCCTATTTTTCTCTGAATACATAAACTCAAATATAAGAGAGATACTGTCTGTGGTGGATGACAGATAAAAAATCTGCTTTATTTAATTTTATTTTTTTAAGGATTTAATTTCCTTCATATTATATGATATGATATTATATTATATTTTACCTTCATTTCAAACAAAATTTGTCCATATAAAAACAAATAAATAATCCGTTGTCTTCAAGCAGACAAAACAATCCCAAAATCACACTTGCTCCAGTGTTCACATAAGCTTGATGTGTAGCATAGTTCACCATATAACTCTTATTAACTTTCTTGTCAAATTCAAACTGCACATTAATGAAACATGCAGTTCATCATTAAAGGCATGAATAGTTGGGACATTACTCCATACATTTGATTTGTAGATCTCCCTCTTGGAAGCCTGAGGGAGAATTTAAATTGATCTTTAAATGCCACATGTGGCATTTTAAAAGAGGTTCAAAGGTCTTGAAAGAAGACCACTTTAATATAATCTGTGTACTTGTAAAATTTACATGCCAACATATTAGATTGCATGAAAACTTATGGCACTGTTGCTTCACATCTTCATCCCAAGTATCAGTTCTTAAGATATGGTCTAGTATTTCAATACTTAGTCTTCTAAATAAAAAGCTGGAACATTTAGTTTCTGATCCTTCTTAGTTGTAGCAATCAAAAATACTTGGGATTAAAGATGGGGTATTATGTATTTTCCAGGTGCATAATGCTTTTTTATAGCACAATCAGCTAATACGTTACCTTTAGTTGTTATGAAAATTCTTTGTTGCTATAACAAAAATAACTTCCGATGTTACCCTTCACGGTGACATCATAACAATGTTTCTCCATGCCTCCCATTGGTGCCAGTATGATAAACTAAGCCGAAGCACAGTTCCACCAAGTGTTTGCTAGTTGCTGCTGGCGTTAGTCTGGTGGAGATGTGTATGTAGGAGAGGCCAGGGAGATTGGTGGTCTGTGGGGCAGGAGCTCGGGTGAAACTCCACGGTGGAGCTTTGAGGCCTTAGCTGGTACATTGTGATGGCCAGTTTGACATTTGCAGTAGTATTGAATTAGTGCAAGCAGATCATTTACAGGGATCTTCGACTGCCTTTGCTAGCAGGGAGACAAGAGCAGAAATTCTTTTGATTTTTCATACAGTGCTAAATTAAGTATTTCAGTTCACAAAGTGTCTGTTTGCATGTAGAACGTAATAGTTGACATGAACAGGCTGACATGAACTGAGGACGGTGAAACAGCTTGTATCTCCGACACTCTTTGCTGGCACCTGTCACTCTTTTATAACAAGGACATGCTGACCGTTCTTTGGCTACAAAGTGTCAATTGAAGTGGCTAGTTGACTGAATTAACAGAGGCTGTGGAGGATAATCTAGTCCTATTGAGGTGTTCCGTACTCTGAGGAGATACTGACATCTGCTGCTCTTGAGGCTCCTCTGCCGAAACTCCAAGGGACCCTCATAGATAAAGATAGGAGGTAAAGCAAGGCTACAGATAGGATGAGAGGTAGACTGAAAGTCATGGAGAACTTGGTCTCAGTGGGAAACATTTGGCTAGTCAACAGCATGTGTCTGGTTATTTCCTACCTCTGGGGCAAACTGCGCGATTTACTCTGCTACAGGAGGAGGCACACAGCATTTGCCAACCAGGTACTTACAGCTCATTTTGACACATGGAACAATACCAAACATTAGCAAAAAAACGTTTAACACATTTTTTTTTCTCATCATATGCAACTAGGATATTAACCAAGCATGAGTGCTGTCAGTATTGACAACATTTAACATTTTTTTTCTCTGTGAATGAAGTGTCTTATCTGTGTTTATGCACAATGAACTACTATAAATATGAGATGTTCAGAATATAAGAATTTAGTTTATTTAATTATTTTGTAGACATATTTTTGTTTTATTCATCATTCTTAACTACCTATTTAATAAATTACTCTCACATTTAAAAAATAAAAATTTTTTCACTTTTTTTAAATTAATGCAGCTGGTTAAAATTTATATAGACTATTTTAGTAATAGCGGCAATATCTCTCATTATTTCTCATACTATTGTTTGCATCAATAATTTCATGAAGGCTAAATGTAAAATATTATTGTTGTGGAGCTGCAGATAAGCAGATAAGAATAGAATATTTTACTCACATGTGTTCTCAGCTTCTCAGAATTTAAGTAAAATGACAAGCAAAGTAGTTTCTATCAAAAGGTATCTACATTTGTAAAATATTAGAGATTCAAATGTGTCGGTCTTGTATTTTGATGCATTTTGTTTCAGTGCGTTAAAAAAGTATTGTGTCCTAACTGGAATTATATTGTATAGTTACATTCAATAAATTACAATATTCTAGAAAAGTTAATTTATTTCAAACTCAGTTCAGTAAGTGAACATCCTTACACCAATACATATTTAACCTACTGATGTTTCCAAACCTTCAAAAGTCAAGGCTGAAACTAGCCAAGGAAGCTGCTTAGAGGCAAACAGTTTTTGCAGGAACGTCCAACAAGTATTGTTTGTGTTCTCCATGTGACAACAATGTCCTGTTCTCCACTTTATGATTACGCATTACAACCAGAATGTCCTAAAATAAAAGATGTCAAAGTAAATTCAAATATAAATAGTTTTAAAGACAGCATTGGACCTGAACTTTCAGGTGTCTCATTGGAAGCTGAAGGTCAGGAGGGATTGTTTTTAGATTGTCCCAGTGATTCATTATATTGTAGATTTGGATAACACTTGGAAGGTAGAGTGAACAAATATTGTAATACATGGGATGCTGACAATTTATCCCAGTTTCTGTTTATTTTGAAAAACCTTGGCATTTTTTCCTTTGTAACATCTAAATATCATAATTATTTGAATTAGTTTGGACAACACATGATGAATTATTGTCTCAGCGATGGGGATATTATTGTTTTTTTGCTTGAAAAGATGAAACATTACAAAATTGGATAATATTACATAGCAGTATCGCAGTGAGAGTATTGGCTCTGAGTTGTGGTAGTTTCACTGTAATTTTACAAATGCCCAATAACCTCCTCTGGGTCTTTTCAGGTACTAGTGAAGCTGTTTTTGCTGCCATCTAGTTGGTGTTGTAGTTCAACGTTTTCTTTAAAATCAGTTATGAATAGAAATCAAACTTTGAAAACTCGATCCACAGATGATTTTCTATGAGACATTTGCTTTTGATTTCAGCAGCTCCTGATATTATTTAAAATATTTTATTTATTATGTTTGATGTTTTTGTTGATAATATATGACCAGCCTACAGTTGAAAACACCAGTAAATTAGAAATAGGTCTTCCTGAGAGTACGCAAATATAAGCTGTCATGCACCCAAGCCTGATTATAAATACACATGCTGTGTAGTTTTCTGTAATACTGGAATGGTTTACCTTAGAGGCTAATTGAAGCCCTCTCACCCTCTCCTTTTTCCATTCCTCCCTTGGAATCCAGAAGATCCACCCATGATGTTTACTGTGGAAGAGCCACAGCTATGAAACTAAGGTTTATTTGCCTTCTCATACTGACTTTGACACCATTTGTGGCATCTTCAGCATATTGCTCCTCCTACATATCACTTTTAGAGCTATATTATTCATTCCTCAGGTGAATGACAGTAGTCCTTTAAATGAATGTTTTTGTAACTGTGATAAAAATATACTTAGACTCCTTAATTGTACCAGTGAATATTTATAGTTTTTTTGTTTGTATGTACAATTGGGTTTTGAGGCCAATTTAGCTTATATTTTCAGCATAATCAGATTAAATTAAAATGAATTTACCCATATTAGGTTTACCAGACTAGTCAATAAATAAGCTGGGCATATTTTAACACGAGTCATTGAGCACATTCATCTCACCCTGTTTGATGCTTCACTTTATCTTTGTTTAAGCATTTTTTTTTTTTTTTTTTACAAAATCTAGACACATATTAATGGAAATGTATTGTCTGACAGGGTTTTATTGAATGATTAAAGTACAAAGCAACTAACCCTTCATATTTCACTACAACACTGTAGTCAGAGGCCACGAGAGATGAAAGAGAAAGAACGCCAGGGACTCCACTAATACTTGAGATCAGAGCGCTTGAGTTTCATAACTGCTGCAAAAACATTTCAGCCCCTGACGTTTCTGAGGGAAAGTGTATCTAGAGCAGGGAGAAGTGTGAGTGGAGACATAAACAGAGGTGGCTGGACAGTAACCAGACCGCACATGTCCCTCTGAACTCCCCAGGACATTGTGTTCTCTGCCAGGGAGGTGGTGCTCCATTTTTAACAGCTGGCCTTGTGTGGTTGCCAAGTGAATGCCCTCACATGGGTCATGTAAGTCTCAGTAATGGGAATATAAATAAAAATAAAACATGTTTGAGCTCAAGTGTAGCCTTTGCATGGGATCCATGACTGTTTTTCTTTAGTAAAGTCTTATGTACAACCTGTCTCGGTGGGATTTATTTATAGTGTGTTAATATTGTTGACAGAATGCCTTGGAAAATAATATCCTGCTTGCTTCTAATTGTGGTGGGAATTATATATCAGTCAGCAACACAATTAGAAAAACAAAGGTCTATTATTAAGAATTTCAGAAACTTTGTTCAGGCTTTTTTTTAACTTTTGACATAAATGTATATAATATTTATAATATTGTATTTTATAGAACTAGACAACATGACATAAGCATCATCACAAATTTTACCAGTACAATTTATATTCTGGTGGTATGTACTCTAATTTGTGTTTTATTTGTGTAAGTTTTTCAATGCCACTTAAATTGATACATTAATTGATCAGATTTTATGTGCAGGGCTGTTTTCAAACAGTTAAATGTTGCAAAGGCCTGTACAGAGGTAAAAAGCAAAAAAAAAAGCATTTAAGTGAATAATTACAGATGAAAATACTAAAAAAATGCATATAAGAGAATATATATAAGCCAATTAGAATATAATGTCATAGAAAATGTAAATCATAATAGCTTCTTTTTTTGTGAAAAAACCTCAAAGGCAGCATGTCCTAAACCAAGCCAGAAATGAAAATGACAAAAAATTACATTTCACTTTTGACTGAATTAAATATATGTAAAAATCAAATTAACATTTCTATAAAATCATTCACAATTAAAAGTTACTTAAAATATGATAAACAGATATATATGAGTAAAGTTAAGCAACATACAAAAATTTCACAGTCATCCATTTCACAAAGGAAAAGTGGTCCTCTTAGATGTTTAATGATTAACAACAGTTTCACAATTCTATTCCTTTGGGGATAATAAGCCATATTTTTAAGTACCTTTATTCTATTCTTGAGTTAAAAAATATTGTATGCTAAGTTTTCTTTTTTTTTGACAATTGTATTTTAGGATTTAAATCTAATAGACTTGCTTTCATCTTCAACTGAACAACATTATCTGATGCACTTAAGATATTTCAATTTCCAGTTTTTTGTGGCAGAAAGGTTGATGCAAGGCTTTGTTCGCTTCCAACACGAGCTTCAGAGATTTAAAGTTTTATTTATCACTCGCAGGTGATAAATCTACTTATCTAACACATGCATGCTGCCATTGAAGTGTTTATTGTAAACTTTTACTAATTCATTGAAATTCACCATTTTAAAATAATATTTTATAAGATTAATAAGATAAATAATATTTCTTTTTGTTTTGTTAAAAAGTATGTGTTTCAGACACACTGTCCATATCCCCTACTACAGCACGCTGGAAATGACCTACGTTGTCTGTCATCTGCTGGCATTCAAAGACAGGTGTAAGCATGTCTCTTCTGAAGTGATTAATGACTGGTTTCTGTCCATCTGTTTATGCCTCGTCAAAGGAACCTGTTCTCTCTCAAGCCATCTTCCTAGAAAGTGCATATTTTAGAGCAAAAAAAAAAAGTGATGATTTTTTTTTAAACTTTCTGGACATTCAAATTTTCCTCTTGTAGACACAGAAAAAATGACAGCGGTACCTTATGGCAAATCTGAATTTGAATTTATTTCTTTCCTTTCCCCCTCACTGAACCCCTCTTCAAGCCAAGACATGGGTGTGAGTAACTGGCATGAGCTGAGTTTGGCATGGGTCATCTTGTCCCAGTTTACAGTCTGTACTTGTGTTGTCAGAATCATTACGATCTCTTCAAGCATGAGTCTGTGGGAACACAAGAAGAAATGGGGGCTGGATGGAGAAGGGAGCCGGGGGAAGTTCAAGAAACAAATGTCTATATCTGTCTGTACTGCTGACATGAGTGTAGTCTTGATAAATCATAGATCAATTAATTTGAGCTATAAGAGGTATGGATTATGATTATGTTACACAAGGTCAGTTTAAATTGATCCTTTACTCTGCTATGGAAGGTTATCAGAGGATGTTTTTGTCAGAGAGTAAGCACATCATAAATCATCTGTGTCACCCATCTCTTCTTTCAGCCTGAAGGCTACATGTCCAACTGTAGGTCAAGATTCTTCTCAATTCCCTTGACAGCGAGTAGATGTTACAGGCAATCCAGAAATCCTTTCAGGATTGCCTGTAACTTTTACTCAGCATTTACAACAGCATATTACTACTGTAGATATGTCCTTGCTTTTCGGATTGAACATTACACAGAATTTCTGTCTTTACAGAAAAATCTGCCTGTTACGATGAATCTGTAGTTCACCTAAGCGGGGGCTAATCACTAAGCATTTTCTTACTTCTTCGGCACAACAAGTACTGTGCACAGTGATCATTTTGACACCTACCAAGCAAGTGCACGGAGGTGGGCTTAACAGTTAAAGCCTCTCAGATGTCTCATAACCCAACCACTGCCAAGCTCCCTCCCAAAACATTTGAAGCCTGCTGACGTACGCCGTTCATTTACATTTAGGCCCCCTCAACTCAATCTATTCTTAATACCATATCATGAGGAGAAGACCAGAGGGTTGACTTCATAATAGTTCCGATTGCTTAAATTATCTTGTAGTTTCAAAGATTTAAAATCTCTTTTGTCTGAATGGTTCCCTGCTGAGTTGAACCTGGAATATTTTCTGGATTTCTTCTTCTAGCTTTCTCTTCTTTTCTGTAGAACTGGCAGCGATTTTAGTGAACGTATTTTTGTTTGTTTCACGGACTTTACCTAAACAGTTTTTGTATCAAGTTGGTGTCTTGAGGTAACTTTTGTATCACAGGAAACTATGAGTTCCTTAGTCATAAATGCAATGGGAGACTCCAGTAATGCAGGCTTTGATATAATCCAAAACCGCATTGAGTCCCTGAGTGGCAAGATGGACAAACTCATCAACATTCAAGAAAAGGTCCTCAGTCGATTGGATGGGATGTCACAAGAAATTGATGATATTGAGCAGGATATGGAGCAAATCAAGGTGGACAAGGAGGAGATCCATCTCTCCCCAAGGGTGGTGAACCAGACCCAGGTGATGGGGCGGGAGGTGCGGCAGATCTGCCAGGAGATGAGCACCATCATGTCTGTAGTCAACCAGCGGTCTGAGCAGCAGGCCCAAAAGCTAGAGGGAATGGAGAAGCTGGTCCTTAGCATGCAGCAGGTCATCAGCTTCATTGGTGAGACGGTGAAGTGTTCAAAGGTGATGGAGATGATGTTCAAAGGTCCAGCAACTCGGAAAAGCTCCAGGAACAAAGACAGTAAAGGGAAGCAAGCAACCAAAAGGAAAGCATCCACAGAGACCGTTACAAAGAAGCCTGACAAGGTGGGAGAAGCTAGAAAATGCTAAGTTTAGCGCATTACTATGCATTGTCATATTTTAGGTGACTTTGGTCTTAATCAAAATTTATTTTTGGCTTTTACAGAGTAGCTTCTGAAGTGAGATTAAAAGATTTTTATGCTTGAAGGGGTTGTACATGCCCATTTATTATTTTCATCTTGTATTTGTCAGCATTCCACATGCAAAGTAGAATGCTGTGGAAACTACCGAGATAAAGTTATAACTCGTAGTTTCAGTTTTTATTTTTGGCAGGACAAGTAAAAATGATCACAGCACCAAAGCTGAACAACATTGTTTTTGTTCATTAATGAACTTTGGCTTCGTAGGGTTTTTTCTATATAATTAGCTGGTTTAAAAGGTCACTTATGGGTTTTGGCATGTACACACTTCCAAGATATATTTAAAGGGTAAAGCAATAAGGATAGTTTATGTCACAAGAAAATGTTGCTACTGCACAATAAACACGATACATATATAAAGTCCCCATTTAACTCACGTTTATGGCTGCTGGCTCCCTCCTTGCGCTTGATGCAACATGGCCTCCTTTGCATGAGGTACAGAGGGGCACAACTTGGCAGCACCAGAGTAAAGCCAGCATGAAGCCTAGATCGAAATACAAGTGGTCTGGTTTGCTGTTTTTTTTTTTTTTTTTTTTTATCGGAACAGTGGTATTTTTTTTTTACCCCCCGATCCCCTCTGCTTACCATGTGTCAACTTTTCATGATGAGTCAAATTTCTCACCTTCTTTCCTTTGGTCTTCATTACTCTCACTCAGATTTCTTTGTACATGTTGTGCTTGCACTGCCAGTCTTCGCTCTCCATAGTGCCCCAGTTAAAGCTCTTCTGGCAGTTTTACAGCATATTGCTACAAGTCAGTTATAAAATGGCTATAACAATGCCTGAATCTGATGACTTTTACAATTATTAGTTGTACACTCCAGTCTTTACCAAAAGGTGACAAGAAGAATGGCATGGTTAAAAGATGAGCATAAGAAGACCAACATGTGGAAGAACATGCTCTGGTCAGATGAAACCAAAATAAAAATAGCTCCCACACATGCAAAATGCAATGTGTGGCAAAAAAGCAATGCTGATCTCACCCTGACCACACCATCACCATGGTAAAACATGATAGTGGCAGCTTAGTGCTGTGGGGACAGGGAAGCTGATCAGAACTGTTAGGAGGATAACTGAAGCCACAAAACGCTGAAGACTGGTTCACCTTCCAGTAGTACAACAACCTTAAAGATACTGCGAGCCAGAGCTAGCATTTTAATGTGTTAAAAGTGCACAAAGTATCTAAATAAGATCTAAATTAGAATCTGTGGCCAAACTTGAAAATCTTTGTTTACATAACCAATCTGATTGAAACAGTTATTTTGTAAATAATCAGCAAAAACATAATATTTTACAGGCATAAATCTGCTAGACATACTCCAGAACACTTAGAGCAAAAAGAAGTTCTACAACATCGAAAGTGGTCTACAGTAGGATATTACAGAGGATGCACTTAAAAATACCTTTCAGTGTTTTCTACATATGTAATCTACTGCACTGCATTTCATTAAAGGTACTTAAAGTTCAGGAAGTTAAAGGGTAAATACATTAGCATGATACAATGTCTATTAAAAAAAAAAATCTTTTACTCAAAAACACTTTCCCATTGCACTGTAGTCACATCCAGAGCTGACCTGGGCTTTCCGTCTTTATTATCTGTAATTAAGCAGACTGTGATGACTCTGTTAAAGGGTCACTAAGTGCTATCTGGCAGCAACTGGCACTCAGACGTGCACACTGCTATCACTTACATAGCTGAAGGGGTTGTGGTTTTCTTTTAAGTTAGACAGATGAGCAAAGCAAAAATTTACCACATTGGCAGAAAGAAGGGTTACTGTATGTTGTAAAAGTAAAAAAAAAAAATCTTCCCAATGCTTTTTTTTTGCTGAACATTTATGACTGCCAAGTAATCTGAATTATTTGTGGCTCATGTTTCAATGAATTTCCGTTGTCGTCAGAGTGCTTGTCAGGTGGCGGCTTCATCCTATCCCACCTCCAGAGGTGTGAAATATTTAACATTTATTTCATGTTACTTTGGTCTCTATATGCACTCCCTTGTTTTCCAATTGCATGTCTTTACCCCACAACTGTCTCTAAGTGAATCCTAACACTAGCAACATATCCCCTCTCAGTTAACTTCAACGTTGAAAAACATATGTGGGACACCTCAAGTTCAAGATGAGTTTTTTTCCATCTCAACCTGATATCAGAGTGTTTAGTATCATCGATTCAGCTGGGAGATTTGGAGAACAACCTGCAATCGCTTGTAATATTTTCCACACGTGGTCAGCATCACATTCCACTGTTGAGTGCGACAAGTGATAAGCTATAAATTCACTATCCTGCTGCTACCTATCCATCAGCCATGAATAAGCAGAGGCATGCCATTATATAAGCCAGTATGTGTGTGCTGATGTCCAGTAACCGTGGCCACAAGTCAGTTAGGTCTTTGCAATTTGTCATATGTTGTTTATTGAAAGTGTGACTTTATGTTTTTGTGAACGTCAGCCCTTTATATCAACTTTCATATTGATAAGTTTTTGTTATTTACCTATACAGTTACTTGTATGTTACTTTTAGTCAGTGCTGTGAAAAAGTATGTTACAGATTTCGTTCTGCTTTCAGGCACTTTTTTTAGACAGTATCTCACTTGGATTCAAGCATTAACTTATATCTCGCTTCCACTGTGCAGTAGGGCATGGCTCAGTGGAGACTGGTACGCTATAGACCCTTCTCCATTGTCAGGTCTCACTCTAATAGTTTCTAGCTAAGTTGGGCGTGTCTCCATTACCAGTGTGTTCCTCACTACAGGTGAGAATATGAGAAGAAAGTGGGCCTGAATTGGAAACTTAGGTTATAAGAAAAGGGGTTGTATTCACTGATGAAGATGTTCTGATAATGTCAGTTTGCGCGTGTAACTTGCCAGGCCTTTGCCTTCCTGGGCATTTCTGCTCGAAAAAAATTCTTGCACAATCTGAGCTTTCTCCCCTTGACTCGGATTGTCTCTGGTAGTTTTTTTTACTGGGCTAATCAGCCAACAGAAGGAATAGTTGTGAGCAACGATGCCGATTTTCTGCACTGCTATAGAATTGCAATCTGCCTGTAGTTTTAACAATGGCAGTGGAGGAAGTGAACGCAGCTATTCAATCCGTCTCTGGCTATGCTTCCAAATATTGAAATGACATTAACAGCCACTTCGCTTGGATCAGCACTACTCTCACTGCAGTGGAATATGGTTGGTTACAATGCAGGCAATTTCTGATGAGCTTGTTAACGTCAAACTGACGTATTACACACGTCACGGGCAGACTTTAGCAATTGGGTAAAATTGAAAACCTCCACACTCCACACCTCCAGGAAGCAATCATTTCTCAACAGCTGCTGGTAGCCCAGACCCTCGATAAGAAGCACAGTGTAAGACAAGAGGCTGATTTTTTTACCAGGCAAGCGCCTTTTGGCCATTCTCTTAAAAGACTCTTTCTTATTGATTTGTGGCTCACCATATTGCCAACTATGACAGTCTTGTTGCAGATTGAAATGGAGGTTGAGATGTTGATGTTCGAGGAGTTTTCATCCAGTGACGTACATCCACGGACCAAAGAGTCTGCTGACAATCAAATGAGTTGCTCACAATGCCCGGCTTGTGAGCAACCGTATTTTTTGGTGGTTTCCAAAAACTGCGGAGGAACTGTACAGGATCTGCAAATAGAGATGAATCTGTTGATTGGAGAAGAACCGGTTAAAGCCACACCCCGGTTGGACTCTTATTGGGCAGGCAGGGTTAAACCCTAAGTCTATAACGCTATCATAGTATGACACTATAATAGTGTATCACTCGCTTGTCACAGTCTGTGACATTTTTATCTCCCCCAATCAACATACTGGTTGTGTAATGCCAATCGCTAACCATACCATACCATTGTCCTATGCACTTACAACTGAAGGGAGGCATATAGCCACATATAGACACATATCTTCCAAAAAGTTCCACTTTTGTCTCATCAGTCCACAGATTATTTTCCCAAATATTTCAGGGATAACAGAAATACTTTTGTATTAGCAAACAAAAGCTCTCCTGTGGATAATATTTGTACCCAGGATCTTCCTTATTGTTTGACCATTAACTGAGGGAGGTGAGCAATGCACTGCTTTAGATGTTGTGGTAGGTTTTTTGTGACCTACTGGATGAGTGGTACTGAGAGTTTTTCACTTTGGCTTGCTGGAGCACCAAAGTCTTGAGGATGACTTTGTAGCTATATTTCAATTGGGACTTTTTGAGAAAATTATGTTATGTTGTGAGCTGGGTTCTAATTAAGTGATTTCTTTATTCTAGGCTTCTCTGGCTATTTTTGTCAGATATAAAAAATTACTTAATGATCTGAAACATTTAATTGAGACATGAAGAAAAACAAAACTTATGAAATCTGTGAGGTCAAATACTTCTTTACAGCACTGCTGCTTCAGTTAAATGCCTGTTCTGTTTGCAACAATATATAAAATTAAATAAATGCACTCCTTCTGTATACACTGCTACAACCCTACCAAGCATTTTCATCTTGTCTTTTTACTAGAAAACTACCTCTAGCAAAGCCAGTAAATGGAAACAAGAGATAACTCCTGCATGTCAGCCAAGTTCTCTGCAGCCCCATTACAAGATAAAGCTCCATGGACCAAAGCATTTCCTCGCATCACGTAAATGTGGAAGCTTTGTAGGTTTTTTGTGCTTACAAACTGTACATGTACTAGAAGTTCTTTTTCTTTTTATTGCTTGACTCTATATCCTTTTGTATTTATGATTACATGAAGGTTGATGCCTCGTTCTTAATGCTATGAGGCTCATCACCAGTTTATCTGAATATTATTGGTTTGATGTTTTAAAAAATAATTTTTTCAAAAATTATTTTTTTTAAAAATAAGAAAAAACATTTTAGGGCAGACTTCTGAATTTTTGTTCAGAAATACATCAGACAAGCAAAGAGAAATAATATAGTAGCAAACATCAACATTGATGCAGTGCAGATATTGTCCAGGCTACAGGATCTACTATTTTCTTTTTTTTTTATTATTATTTCTCAGGGGAAAGATCACAAGAGCAAAGATGGGGCAGAAAAACCATGTTTGGGCCAGAAGAGCCTGAAAGCTCAAAAGAAGATGAAGCCTCCAGATGCAGCAGGTACTTAAAAAAATAGAATATGATGGTTTATTTCTAACAGCAGTCAAATCCTTGCTCAGAAACCAATTTCAAAATCAGTGCAACCTTAATTAAAAACTATTTCTGAAGAGGTATAAATTATATACTGTGAGTAAGAGACTTAATTCAAATTCTATGTGTTTTTTTTTTGTGTAGATAATATTTCGCCAAAGAAACAGGCTTTGCTTCTTGAAGAAGTACAGAAACTAAACAAAGAGAACACAGAGAAAACGGGTCAGCTGTTTCTGCAACTGGATCTGGAGTCTGGGGTGACCCCTAAAGACAAGCAACCAGAGGCCCCCACTTGCAACCTGGTGGACTATGTGCATGAAGATTCCCAAGCTGCTGTTGCTGAGGAACATGAGGCTACAGGTGTTATTGAGGAGCAAATAGAAGAAGAGAGAACTAAGGAAAAAGCAGTGCCAGTGGATGATGTAGTGCAAAAGAAAGAAGCAAAAGCAGAAGAAGAAAAGCCAGAAGTTCCCGAGGAACAACAGAAAGAAAATATTTCTGATTCTGAAGAACAAATAGAAGTCTCCGAGATGCCCTCTTCCGATGTCAATAGTAAAGAGAAGATTGCTACCAGGTATGATTGTATTTACCTACAACTACTCCTGTGGCAATAAGTCAGTCTACATTTCTGCACAGGGTCTTAGGTTTTGGTAAGTTTCCTACACAAATAGAACAATTATCACTTAATAATTATCCTTCACATTTTTGGTGAAGTTGAGTAGCACAGAGGATCAAAGTATTATTACTTCCTACAAAGCAATTTGAGAAAACTATTTTGTTTTTTCAAACAAAATAACTGAATGCAAATATGAATTAATAATTAAAACAAATGTTTTCCTTGCTGCTCTGGTTTTATTTGCAATTAAACATAACCTGCCATAGATATCCAGTTTCATTTTGTTTCTTTCAAATTCATGCTGAAGAGGCCATGCTTGGTTATTTTCAGGGTTTTTTGTGCTTTCTTGTCACATTTGCATCCAATTCCTATTATCTAAAGCTACAAAGTATATAATGTGAGAGAACCAAACAAACCTATAAAACCCATCAACTTCAATCTACAGCGATGACCACAAGGATGAAGCACCATGCAAAGAGACTGAGCAGGACCAGATCACTGAGACAGAGCAAGACAAGAATGAGGAAAGAGAGAAGCAGCAGAAAGAGGATGATGATGAGAGCTCTGAGCATGAAGACTGGGCTAGCTTCAAGGCAGATGGAATTCAAATCCAGTTCAACCTTAAAGAAAAATTGGAGAAGGGAAAACTGGAGAATGCTGATGAAAAAACGATCGATGACGATCAAAGTGAGCGGTTCTTCATCGGTGAGTCACGTCCCTCTTCTTCAAAAGCAGGACAATGCCAGTGAAGGCTGGTGCTAATGAGACTGATGATAGAACTTTCTCTTCATTGTCCTGAAAGTTAGAATGTATATTGTTTGTAAAGCTTCCATAAATGAAATACATTGCACTTTATTTATTTTGCTAACAGTGACTGTGCTATTAGTGTAGAAGTCTACTTGCAATGTAAAACTGAGCTCTGAGGAAGTGGAACCAAGATTAATGCAAGGGAGAATGTGTCATGATTATTTGATTTCAAAAATATTAAGTATGTCGATAAGCAAGATTTAAGTGAAATTGAATCAACCACTTCAGAGTTACACAAGTGATCAAGAGAGTTAGGTGGTAATCAGATGAAAACTGAAAGCAAATCAACATGACAAAGATGTGAATCTTGCAGTAAATAAAATAAAAGAAAGAAACAAAAATGATCAGGAGCATTCATTTCTGACTCATAAATCATTCTTAGCCTCTGGAATAAATGTAAATAATGTAAAATGCTATCTTAAAATAAACTTTTATAATGGTTAGTAGCTTTACAAGGGGAACAGAATAATAATAAATCACAACCAATAAAAAGAGGAAAGCAAACTTCCAAAGACACATTTAGACATGCATCTCTAAAGGCTTGGAAAGTAAAGAATATAGTGGTAAGTGTCTGGGATGTACTATGCCTCTATCTGAATGCAGTAGATTATTTATTTAATATATATTTTTCTCTTTTATCCAGTAACCTGTAATATTTATCTTTTTAATCTGACTATATACTTTTTGGGTTAAAGTTTAGGATCTGTTAATGCTGCAATGATTCTTCATTGAGAATCCCAGCACATTTGATTTAGATTCTATAGTTCAACAAATGGAAGTTCAGAGAAGAGCGTAGTCTTGAACCTGAGATTTGAATTCCAGCTGGCTGCTTTCATAAACAATACACAGACAACAACTCTATCTGTAATTATTTATTGCCAGACGTTTGTACATGATATGCCAGTGCAACAATGGTTGCATGCATACTTTAAAAAGTCAACAGCAGCTGATTATTAGTGAGACATGTATGTTACGCCTTATTTATAACTTATAAAAACAAATAATATCTTTCTGCTTGTCTCCCTGTCCGTTTTTAGATACCACTCCTCCTCCGGCAGCTCCTTTTAATCATCGCATTGTGTCTGCTAAGCCAAACCAGATCAGAAACTTTTACACAATCAACTGGCAAGAGGTCATAGGCGGGTGAGTGCTGCTCCTCTTTTCTACTTACCAAAAATAAATAAGTAAAAATCTTGCATTAGTGCTGAACAAAAACCATAAAAAGATGTTCTCAATTCCAGATTTAGGGCCAATTGTGTAATTGTCCTCCCCTTCATCCCCCCTTTCTCTTCCTCTCCTCAATGGTTCATAACTCCAGAGTCATGGCAGTTATTTTTACACGAAGACTGACTGGTATGTGATACTGGATCCACAGCACCAGCTGGTAGCTAATCACTAGGTGTTAATCCGGGCCTTCAAAGAAGAGACGCGGCCTGGCTCAGATTGAATAAAATTGCAGATAAACCGCAACACTTTCCAAAAGGAAAGATCAGTTCTTGATTTCTCATGGGAAAGATGCACTCCACTGTCACTGTCCCATTATGAAGTGATTTTTTACTGCTGCAATGCATAATTTGCACGGCTAGAACAACTGGCTGCCTGTGCAGCAACAGGAAGCCAATTATTCTTTCTCCCTCTCTTACTACAGGGGCCGGTTCGGTCAGGTGCACAAATGTGTTGAAAACTCGTCAGGTCTCACTTTGGCAGCAAAGGTCATTAAAGCTCGAAGCCAGAAAGAAAAGGTACGACACCTGAGACACGTTGCCATGACGCTGAGCAAGTCTATTTTAACTTCTACCATGAGAATGAGCCATGTGTGATATAAAAAAGCCAGGGGGCTGTTACAGTTTTTAGTACTTACTAGAATGTTGTTAGGCCTCTCCTGGAACAGAGGCAAAGGGAATACTTCTCACCACAGTGAGAAAATAACTGACCTAGACCAGAAGATGCATAGTCTCCGATCGCAGAGAACAGCTGACACCTCTCATTTTATGTGTGTGTATCTGTTTGTGTCCTGCATCTGTGCATCTTCCTGTCTGCCTCTGCATCTTTCTGTGCCTGTGTTTTTGGTAGGACGTGGTGAAGAATGAGATCCAGGTCATGAATAATCTGGACCATGCCAACCTGATCCAGCTCTATGCAGCTTATGAGTCAAGGAATGACATCATCCTTGTACTTGAATAGTATGACCCTTTTATTAGATTTCCAGTAAATGTATGTAATGCATATAAATTAAGAGTACATAAAAACTCAATATTTAAATTCTTGATGTAATTATTAATTTAATTCACTATAGATTGTATCGGGGATTTTTTTTGAAAGAAAAACGCCTACACTTTTTTTTGTATATGTAATTTGTTTTTGCATTTGTCTTTATCATCAGTGTTGGTGGAGGAGAACTCTTTGACAGGATTATTGATGAAAACTACACTTTGATGGAGTTGGATGCTGTGGTGTTCATCCGACAGATCTGCGAGGGCCTTCAGCATATGCACAAAATGTCGATACTGCATCTAGATTTAAAGGTAACAAAGATAAACACACATCCAAATGTACTTGGTGTTCCATTAAGATTCAAAAGCTTGAATATGCTTCAATAAAATTAGTACAGCGCATCAAAAATCACAAACAGACAGAATATAGGTGAGGAATTTCTGCACAAACTTTGAGAAACAGATGTTGTTATGGAAAAGTTCTGCTACCTTTACCTGTATTACACTGTATTATCAATGTTATCAAGTTTTTTGGCAAATATGCACTGGGTCACTACATTTGAATTTATAAAATATGCACATTCATTTATTTACTTTAATTAAGAAGATATTTAAAATCAAATGTCTAGCTCATGGCTCTTTAAGTCAGATATGGCTTTTTGGCCCCCACTCTGTGGCATTTACAAACCCAAATAATAAATATCTTTACTCATAAAGGCAATATAAAAGGGTGGTTTAAGAGGTTCTGTTTGTTTTTATGCAGTATTTTCATAGAATATCTACAAAGGTCCTTAATTGTATAAAGCTTTGAAAAGTAATTTAATGTTTCTTAACTTTAGACTATGTAAATAATAATTTTATATAGACTACAGCAAAAGGCTCTCTCAGCTGCAAGTAATTTAAAGGTATTTTTTTATTTTTCTGTTCTTTCAAGCCAGAAAACATTTTGTGTGTGAGCAGAGTGACCAACAAGATTAAGATAATTGATTTTGGCCTCGCTAGAGTGTAAGTTTCTATTTCTGATTTACTAAATGTTTCATCGGTATTTTGAAAATGCAAAATGTCCCTGGATTGAAAAACAATCATGTCCTGTTTCAGATATAAACCACGGGAGAAATTAAAGGTGAATTTTGGAACTCCAGAGTTTCTAGCTCCTGAGGTCGTCAACTACGACTTTGTGTCGTTCAACACAGACATGTGGAGCCTTGGTGTCATAACTTACATGCTGTAAGTAAAGATGCAAATTCATGCTCAGCTGTGCTCAAATCACCCCTAAATCTTTCTTCTCTTTAAATGCTAGCCTGAGCGGTTTGTGTCCCTTCCTTGGCGATGATGACAATCAGACTTTAAACAACATCTTGGCTTGTCAGTGGAACTTTGAGGAACAGGAGTTTGCAGATACTTCAGTAGAAGCAAAAGACTTTATCACTAGGCTTCTTGTAATTAATAAAACGTAAGTGTATGATCTAGAATTTTTTATATCTGGTGAGAATTTAAAATATGAAAAGTATTTTTGTCTTACATTTGTCATCAGCTGGAGGATGGGGGCCTGTGAGGCATTAAGGCATCCATGGCTATCTGACTCTGTTCTTCATCATCGTCTTTATACAAAGGTAGAAAAATATGACTGAAAAACACCAGTGGATTATGAATTATCTTTAATTCTTCCAAATTTTGTGGAAGACTTATGATTTAACTTTACATGTATTTTTAAGATGGAGAGTGTTGGGTGATTACGTTAAAATTAGATTACTTTTATTATTATCTTACAAATGGAATAGTAAAAAAAATTATAAATATTAGATAATATTTAAAAATGTGGAATGCATACAAGTATATGTATAGCAGACAGACAAAAAGATATAGACAGAGCAAATTATATAAAAAGTGTTTGTATTGCACTTTGATACTGCTTAATATTTATAAAATATTTTTTACATGATTTTCTGAATGTTTTGACAGAAAAATATGTGCAGATCACGCAGATCATCATGCGTACCCCTGATTGATATATAAGGTAATGTTGAAAGTAATCCATCCATCCATCTATCCACAAGGGGGAAGCATTTCTTAAATTTTACTCTGACATTACTAGACCTCCGGAAACTAACCTTCTCAATGGTTCTTTTTAGTTCTGGACAAGAACAAGATGGCTCCTGATGTGGCAACTTGGACCAACCCTTTTTGTCAGTGAAATCTTCTAGACTTCTCTAAATCCAACTGAAGCACCTGAGATGTGGATTGATTTTCTGGTTACCTGTGATCCCATATGTTCTAAGAATGTGAAATGTACTCTCACCTGGTTTAGTTTATTCACATTACTAATTTGTAAAGCCACACATTATCCGTTTTTGTTTATTCAAATAGATATTTGTGGAAAAACTCCTGTCATGCAGCTTTTGCAAAGTCCATGACGTTTATTCATTTCTAAAACGTTGTCAGGGATCTGCCATAGGGATGTACTTTATGAATTTTACTAGTTTATATCCTTATTTTAGTATCTAAAAATGGTGCTATAAGTATCTGATGAACCATTATGTATTATATACTTGAGGCTGATTTGCGTGCCATCTTTGCTTTCATTAGAAGTGCATGACTGGCTTAAGGCTTCACTTTCAAATATTACTTCCTTTGGTTTATTACTAGCTAAAATGTAGAATGTTTTTTTTTTTTTTTTGCAAAAGACCTAGGCATGCTAAGAAAAAGCCTATTGCTGTTACATCTATTTTTAACTCCTTTGTGAACTTAGCAATCCTAAAAAGTATGTCTAAGAAAAGTACATCTTTTGTTGCTGTAGCATAATTTCACATGACAAATATTAGGAAAATCTGACTTGTACTCAAAGCACGTTAATCTAGTGATGTAACCAAACTGTTACTGTACAACTTACACTTGAGTATATTTATATTTATATTTATACATTGATATATTTTTAGGTTAATCACAGTATAAAGGAGACTTTAAATAGTAATCCAAAACATCATGTTTCCTGTGGTCTGGATGTGATGTGACAAAGTGAGGGATCTCTCTTGTTACTCATCAAAATTAGAAAGAACATACTATTGAAGTAAGGCAGATGTTGGTCACATTAAATTAGAAAAATATTGCCTTTTTTATTAATATTGTTCAAAGGGGAAAAAATATGTAAAAAACGATTTAAGCACATCCATTAATGCAATATTCATTAATATTTTTCAACAATTCAAAGAAATAAAAGGTAACTAAAGTATTTCTCAAAATTTTATCCTACTCTTTTCCAATCAAGTGATGGAGGACTTGAGGAACATTTTAAATAAGATATCCCTTACTTCATCTTTCCCAAACAATATATGCAACAAGGAGGCACTTTTTTTTCTGAGCCACTATTCAAAATAGATAAGACAAGTGAGCATTCCATTTAAGTAAAGCCAATGTGTGTTGATCTTCATAAATCAGGACATGGCAAAAGAAGAGCTCAAATAGTTTACTGTGAGACTATGCTATAGCATTAAAAGATAAATTTTGCTTTGAGGCTTTCTTTTTACAAACCTTAAATGTGTAGTGTGCTATGTCTAAAAGTAATAACTGTAAACTTACCTAAATCATAAATATTCCTTTTAGTCTGTAGATATAATTTTAGAATAAAAGTATGTGGCCCATTAATTAAAAATGTACTGATTGTGGTGATGTTGATATTTGTATGTCCGCTGTCAGAATATGTAGTACCTGCACTTTATAATGTTATTTATTTAAACGACGATAATTCACCAATCTCGTTTAGTGGACAGATTGTATGGTCAAGTCTCCTCATGTCTTCCGTGTCTGATTTCCGAACAAACATATAACTTTAGAAAATGTACTTTAGCAACGCCGTTTATGTCTTACCACCTTAATTTATTAGTTTAATTTTTATTGCATGACTAGCTTTGTGTTTTGCCCACTTTTAAAGCCTAAATGCGACCCACACAGTCATTTTTTTTAACTTTTATTTATTTTATTTTTTTCAACAGTTCTTTTCTATCTGGCTAGCCTGCCTCTGGAGTCTTTTTGGTTGCACAGATGCTTTGATTTATGTATGGAAAAACCCACCAAAATTTGAAATGCCTTCTGTGAAGGCTCATAAACTAAAAATAATCCACTACTCATTCATAGAACATTTATGTAGTATTAGTTTACCTGGATGATGAATGTTTTTATGATTGTCAGAGCGCTATGTGCTTGTAAATTAAAGATGTCGTCACTGAGTGTTAACAAAGTCAGCATGTAATTGTAAAGTGTGCACAATCCCATTAAACAAGCCAATTTAAACAGTTTGTGTTTCCTTCTTTTATTCTTTGAAGAAAATATTGCCAAACAAAATACATTTCGTTTGTTAAAAGCGCAGATTTGAACAATTTGTCACATTTCAAAATTGACCTGACGTTTAAAAATAATAAATGGCCTCTACTTGTGTAGTGCTTTATCATTTCCAGAGGACACCAAAACACTTCACACTACATTCCATAATTCGCACACACATTCACATGTTGATGGTGGCCAACTACTTGACTGTAGCTACAGCTGCCCTTGGGCAATCTGACAAAAACTAGGCTGCCATACACCGCCATGGGGCCCAAATATGGAAGAAAACTGGTTTAATTTGTATATATTAGGACGATGTACATAATCCAAGCTAGGATTGAGTCTGATTATAACCTTTTGACATATATTCCATATTTGTCCAAAACCACTCAGGTTTCTTTCATTACATTATTAATAATCACTCTTATAACTTCCTGTTGATGTTTAGTCAAGCTTGAATTATACTTAAGGTTTCACACGAAAAGGCCTATCTTGTTTTTGGTTGTAAACTTTAAAAATAAACTTTATTTTTACTAGGTTGGCCTGGATATCATAGGGAGCGGCATTCTCTTCATAGAAAATGAATCCAGAAGACATTCCTCCCAATAAACTTTTCAAATGGGATAAAACTAGAGGTTACCAAGTTTACATGTTTGAAGTATTTGTGCTGCAAATAAGCAATGTCGTGCTTTGATGGGAATCTGTTGAGTTCCTGATTCTTGTTTGTTATTTTGCATTGAAGATGTAAGTAATAAAGTGTTGTCAAATAGTTTGTAGAAGTTTTATTGTACTTCAAATTTGTTTGGTGGCCTGACTCAAGCAGCTGAGATACAAACAGTCAAATTTAATGGCATAAATAAATATGACTAGTAAAATAATAATAAAAAAAAATCCTATGAAAGCTAAAATTTATGAAATATTACTGGTTTTACCCTGTTACAAACAGATTGAAAACAACTTCAGATAATTATGGGAATTTACTTAAATGATGTACTGTAAACGCTGACAAAGTTTATTTTCCTTCTGTGAATACTGATCTACTGACTCCTACTGTTGTGTATGGGTACTACAAACAAACAGTTATGACAAAATGTTAATATAACACTGGGAGCAGAAATGTCTAAATCTCTCCACAAACATTTCCGACCTGTAACTGTTTGTTTAATCTAGGATTAATCTGTTTCACACATAATTTAATTCATCAGAAACCAAAGCTTTCAGGTTTGGGATGGTTCAGAGAGAGTTCACATGTTCATGTTTAAACAAATAATGGCAAAGAGAATTGTACTCAGAACATGCTGATTGTGGAGCAACACAGGTGATACTGATTTATCCAGAGGAATTTTACCTCTCCTTTTGTTCCTGTTCTTTTCTTTATTTTAAGCCCAAGGGTTCAAAACTAAATGCCAGCTATTGCTCCTTCCCCAGGTCCAAGCCCACTTTGGAATGGTGAGAAATCCAATTTAAGAGGAGAAACAAAAGATCTGCCCCTCCACCACTCTGCTTTGCCTGTAAGTCCCCTCCATCCACATCTGTGGGGGCGATTGCAAGGAGCCAAATCAAAACCAGATGGACTTATTGGACCAAAAGATAACAAATAGTGCTTGTGTTCCTGTCAGTTAGAGACCACCACAGCAAAAAACTTAGAAGTGAACAAAAATCTTAGTAATAAATTTCCATAATACAATAAATTTTGACAAGTATTAAAACATAGTGCGACTAGAGGAAATGTGGAGAAGCAGCTAAAGTATTTTTGTGCAGTTGATTTTTGTCTGTGTCTTTCAACAACCGGTGCCATTCTAGGTTTGGGAAATAAAGTTCTCAGTGTTAACCTCGATCTCCAGGTGGAAAACTCCAGAGTTTGTTAGCTGATATGCCTACCACCCACACATACTCAGAAAAAAAGTAAAGGGTGACCCCCAGAACTCCACACAACCTCCCACCAGACCTGCTAAGAAAGTGTCCTTTGTAACAGGAGTTTCCTGGATGTAATTAAAAAATATTGGGTCCAGCTCAAAAGGGGAGAGATGAGGCTTGGGGTTGAAAAAGGCTACATGAAGGGCGAGATTCCCTCTCTGTGCTCTTCGTTTCATGTGAGAGCCCCTGGAGCTGGCCCTGATGTTTGTCCAAACAAGCGGTGCTCTCTCTCACAGGAGCTACGCAGAGAGGACCAGGCAGTTCTCAGGGCCCTGAGCAGGTGGTTCTGATTTGAGCAGGAGGAGGGTGGGGTAGGGTAGGGACCAGACCACGTTTATGTTCAGTTAATAGCACTACACGTGTCATCACATCCAGTGGTGGAAACACGCTGAGTGACTGATCTGTTTTTTACACTGCCGAGGCCTGTCGCCAATAAAAACGTCCAATTATCCTCTCACAGTTTTCCCGAGAGAATTCACACCTGGCTATCACTGATATCAATATCAATAATCATAGACAGCTTCAAGTTGCTGCTGCTCGGTTTGTGTGGTTGAATTTTCACAACACGTATGCACGAAGAAAACAATAGTAAAATATCCACCAAACACAGAACAGTTAGTTGATTTAACCTTGTGAAACATTCAGATATAGTTTGCAGCATCTGGAGTGTAAAAACGCTGAACTCGGATCACATTGTCACTTGCATAGATGTCAGCCGGCCTTTTGTTATTTATTAGGTTTTTAGTTAGGTTATTATTCAATGGCAATGGATTTAGGCTATGGATTGTTTTCTTTAAAAATGGGATTTAGCTTTTTAGAAAATAGGTTTACAAGAAATGACTTGGACCAATGATAGTGGCATTTCAAAGGTAACTCAATTTCCACATAGATGAATATTTAACCCTTAAGGAAATTCCCCAAAGTAGAGATAAAAGATTTGAAATACACTTGAAAACAAAGTTAAAACTGGTTGATCAAAATATGTTCATATGCATTACCTATTTCTATGCTTTAAAATTTTGACCGCTCATACTTGAACATATATGTTTTATTGAACACTTGATTAGGTTTCTGTGAGACAAAATATTTGTCTTGGTTAAATGGCCAAAAAGGGTTTTGTATTTCAAGTTTTTGAGACAAAGTCCCTGACATATGATCAGGATTAGTACAGTCGCATGCAGCCAATATGGAGTTTGTACTTTTACCCAATAATAGCGAAGCTTGACTTCCAAAATGAAAATAGCTCCCACCCACCTGCAGATTAATTCCCAGACGAGGGGAGAAAGCACAGCAACTTGCTCTAGACAATGTTTTCATTCAGTGGTTTCCACTCTGATCAAATGGCTACGCTTGAAGCCTTTAATGATCTCAGAGGTCCCCCACTGCTGGGTCATCTGCTTGGCTCCATATCACCTCCGAGTTGGGCCTACTACTGGACAGGCGGTCTTACAGTGGTGCCATTTCCATTGCATTTATGTTTATCCATCCCTCTGGCTCATCCTTCGGCCTGCATGGGGTCTCTGTTCATTCTGCCAGCCCTGCTGAGAGACCTCTGTTGTCTGAAGAGGCGTGATGCTTCAACTCTTTGTGTATGTATGTGATTCACTCTTTTATGCAATAACTCATACTGGGGAGTCTTTGCTGAAGGTACTAAATGGAGCCAAGAGTCTGGTTCAAACAAAATAAATTTGTGCGTTCTGTGAATGCGAAGCTTATGTGTCTGAATGATTGTAAGAGCATGCTGCCTGTGTACTTTTTTGTTTAAATTTCTGCAGTCAGACAAATGAGCTCCCTCTTGACCTTGTATCCATGCAAACATCTACTTATTCTGCTGTCACGCTTCATTGGCTCACCTTTGTCTTGCCTCGCCTTGCCCACTGTGTTGAACACAGAATCCGCACATGATACTCACACGTATATTATACAACATTCAAGCTAATCTGAAACCTCGTACATCCATATCATACATCTCTCAATTATGTTCTCCCATCCCACCCACGGAGTTTGTCCTCCCTCCCAGTGCACTGTGATCGATGGGCCAAGCTGCTGTTCCCCTGCCGTAGGGACTGCACTGAGGGGGATAAAAGACCCTTGGTCTGGTCTCTGCCTGACTCCCAAAAACAGCAAGTCTGGCCAACAAAAACACAGAAAAAGGCAACAAAATGGCAACCCGTAAGGCTGCTGCTTTTGTAGTGTGAAATGTTTCTCTCTGTGGAGTTTGAAACAGGAGGAGATAAAAGACATAAATCTGAAAATTAAGAGATGAGGGCAATACATAAAGGTGAGGTGAAAGATGTAATGATTTGATGGATGTATTTTGTTGAAATGTTGAAAAAAAGCAAAAGAGAATTAAGTGTTATTAATAACAGTTATGAAAGAATTATTAATAACAGTCATTGAACTAGAACATATTTGCATTTGCATCATTCTCTAGTTACTTTATTTAAGAGGGAAACATTGATTTATAAGCTGCTTTTTGAGATAACTGATACCTGACCAAAACTAAAAATTCTTCAGTGGTTTGTCCTTGGTTTTGGCAATTCTGAGCCTGTCTTCGTTTAAGGCCAGTCTGCTTTTAGAATGGAGAAACAGGAAAAGAGTCACAGTGCTGCGGTTCATTCTTCAGGCCATATTCACTTGACCACACAAAGAGCCCATTTTCAGGCAGAAATTTTATGTGTTGTGTGGCAGACGGTGCAAGCAAAAAAATTAAAATTTACTGTGCCTGTGTCTATTCAGTGGAGCTTTGGATGATGGTTCACACTCTCGGTGACATGCTTTTAAATAATTGCTTTTGAATGAGAGATATGATAGATAAGCTAATTAAATTAGCAAAAATATATTTATTTTTTTCAGTTGTAAGAAGACTTGCAGTGCCTTGCAAAAGATTCCTTTCCTTGAACTTTTTTTCAATTTTACAACAAACTTCTGCATATTTTACAGGGATTGGACTTGATAGGTCAACACAAAGTTTGCTGTATAACCTGCCCAGGTCAGCAGGGGTTTAATAAAACACAAAACAAAATAAAAAACAGGAACCCAATGACAAATTTAAATTTACTTAAAATTAACAACAAAAGAAAAAGTTGTAATAAAGGATGCAACTTTGCAAAATTGTATTTGTTTTAGCTGAAGTAATATAATGAAGCCTAGAAACAAGAAAAAAAAATCTATTAAGACAAATATTATTTTTCTTGAGTGCATTTAGCATGCAATAAAAGTGTAATATTGACTCCTTATGGCTATCTTTCAAATATGTTTTTTCTTGTTGACAATATGATGAGAGTTAACCTCATTGGAATTCCCAACTGTGGAAGGACAAAGAAT
>CAEGAE010055466.1:0-32047 GCA_903067095.1 Girardinus metallicus | reverse complement strand
GCATGTTCTCCCTGTGCATGCGTGGGTTCTCTCCGGGTTCTCTGGCTTCCTCCCACAGTCCAAAAACATGACTGTTAGGTTAATTGGCCTCTCCAAATTGTCCCTAGGTGTGAGTGTGTGAGTGCATGGTCCAGGGAGACCCCGCCTCTCACCCGGAACGTAGCTGGAGATAGGCACCAGCAACCCTCCCGACCCCATTAAGGGACAAAGGGTGAACGGAAAATGGATGGACATGGTGAATAACTTACAAATCTTACAACGAGGTTATTAAATAACTGGTGCATAAAGTTTCAAATTGTAAGGGTGCATTATTTTCTCTTTCTTTAAAAAGAAAATAATTTCTTGCTCATTGAATAGCAGGACATTTAATGAGAACTTTATGCTAATCCTTCTTTTGCCCAAATCTTTAACATGTAAATTAGCTAAAATGTAAAAGTGCTGTGTTTCACTTGCAGTTGTATCTGTTTGTACTTATCTTGTTGTTTGGCAGAGTGTGGTGAAGCTGATGCAGGGCCTTCTGCAGTGCATGATGAGACAGGTAAGACGCTGTAGCTCCGTATGTTAATATTTTTGTTCAAATATGCATGGAAGGATTGTCACTAGTCGGCATTTTTCGGCCATTTTAAATTTCTTTGCAAAAACTTTGTTTTTCTTTTATAAATTGTGAATTCTAAAAAATTTTTTTTTCAAATTTATACTCCTTTTACACCATTTTACTATCATTTGAGAGATGTCTGTGTCATTTCTAATCAACAAGCTTCTTCTGAATGAAAATGATTTTAAATCTAAATCTACCAGGGATATGATTAATTCTGGACTTAACTGTACAGTGAGGCCAAAATATTGCAGAAAGAAAGTGCATCATAAAGTTTATTATATCATTTGTTTGCAACCGCATGATGAAACAAGTATTAAGTTTTTTTATTTGGCCTTTTATATTCATTTAAAATCTAAGTTGAAAATGTAAAATGTATTAGTATAGGAGGTTATCAAAAAGCTATACCTGCTATGTAGCAGGTATAGCAGGTATAGCTAATATACCTAGCAGGTATCTCCTGCTAGGTATCTCCAAACAGGTATCTGCTTTACCTCCAAGCAGGTAGAAGACTTGCTTTAAGCATCACGTTTGACTGGTTTGACGGAAAATCTCTCCACAAAACCTGCTTCCAGAGTTTCCATGGTAACCACTTTGGTTACTGTAGATGCTCATCCAAGACACATTGGCTTCATGGTTGCTCCACTACTTGGTGATCTTAAAAGAAGGATATTTACAGACCCAAAAATAGTCTAAAAAAATCAAATGTGAATATGGAAAATCTAATTTCTTTCATTTTCCTTCGGGTTTCTTTGGTTGTGATGTTCCTTTTCGGTTTCACTTACTCCCAACCTAGCCTATGTTGTTATGTGTTTTCAGGTGGATAAGGTGGAGAAGTTCAAACACACCCAGAGTACAAAGGATTGCTTGCATGCCAAATATAACACAGCCACCTGTGGCACAGTGGTCAGGGACGACCAGTGGGGCCATCTGCAGGTGGACGCCACCTCCATTTACCTGCTAATGCTGGCACAGATGACAGCCTCAGGTGGATCTCATACAGATTAAAGCATTTCCTCCATAAATGATCAAGGCAACACAGTTTTAGTTTAATTAATTTTCTTTGTTTTGTCATGCAGGTCTCCAAATAATCTCCAACCTTGATGAAGTAGCTTTTATCCAGAACTTAGTTTTCTACATTGAGGCAGCCTACAAAGTGGCGGTAAGCATCAGATTCAAATTAGGGTAAATTAAAGAGAGAAAATTAAAGAGGGAGAGCGAAAAAAGGATGCCTTCAATCAGAGGCTTCTTCTGATTGGGTGTAATACTGACTGCTACAGGAGATCTTTCCTGTCCACATCCGTCACCATCCACAACAACTCCTTAGTTAAATGAGTTGCAGTATTTCATTTCCCTTTGGGATCAACAAAGTAGTTTCGGATTGAATTTGAATAAGTTAGCATGAAAGCAGTCCTGATATCTTTTATATTTTGTAGCAATTTAATCAATATTCCTCAGGTTTTTATTTGGTTTTGTCACTCCCAGTTCTGACCATGTGTAGGATCATTTGTTTGCTTCTTTAGCCACTTAGTCGTGAATTATAAATGATGCAGGTATAAAAAGGCTGGAGAAATATAAATCAAGACCACTTCCAAGGATTGCTGACATCCTTTGCTTTTTGGAAGCCTAATTTAGTTAAATAAGATATGACTTGAGACTTTGGCTCAGTATTGTTTGAAACTTCTTAAAAAAAGAGAATAGCAGCATTTTATCATTTTTATCCACTACATGCTTAATAATCAGGATAAAACATGTTACATAGCAGGTGTTGTAGAGAGTGTCTGATTCTTGCAGGATTATGGGATGTGGGAGCGAGGTGATAAGACCAACCAGGGCATCCCCGAGCTCAATGGCAGCTCTGTAGGAATGGCCAAGGTACAGGAGTGCAGTTTTCTTCTTCCAGTGTCTTTAAGCAATGCAGTGCCAGCATTTACAGGAGGGCTGATGTTTCAGGCAGCACTGGAGGCCATCGATGAGCTGGATCTGTTTGGGGCTCACGGAGGGCCGAAGTCAGTCATTCACGTTCTACCAGACGAGGTGGAGCACTGTCAGGTACAGCTGAGTTCGCTTCCAGGCATCCTAGCAGCAGCTCGGACCTTCGTTCACGCCCTCAGCGTGTCTGCGTGTGTTTTCCCTCAGGCCATCCTGTGCTCCATGCTACCAAGAGCCTCAACTTCCAAGGAGATAGATGCCGGCCTTCTGTCTGTTATTTCATTCCCTGCTTTTGCTGTGGAGGATGCTGACCTGGTGGCCATCACCAAATCCGAAATTATCAGCAAGCTGCAGGTACAAGTCCAAGGAGAGACAAATGAAACACATGCCCTGTCTTCGTGGAGTCAGGCTGAACTTTCCACTGTTTGGTTTAATTTCAGGGTCGCTATGGCTGCTGTCGCTTCATCAGGGATGGATATCACTGTCCTAAAGAGGTTTCACATTCTCTCTGCGAAATATCTAAATTCTTTAATTGACAGGGTGCATATTAGTATATAAAAAAGCCATAAGAAAGAGTATTTTTTAACATTAAGGCATTTCTTGTTGTATAAAGAGTCTGCATTGGATGGAAAAATCAAGATTCTGGTCATTGTGTTACTAGGATCCATCTCGGCTGCACTACGATCCTGCAGAGCTCAAGTTGTTTGAGAACATCGAATGTGAGTGGCCGGTGTTCTGGACGTATCTCATCCTCGACGGCATCTTTACTGGAGATCACGTGCAGGTAGTAAAAAAAAAAAACACACAACAGAAACCATCTCCCCTTTTCAGCAGCATCATCTCACACTGAAACATCTGCTGTCGATCTCTAAAAGTGAGCATTTCTGTGTGTGGTCTATAGATTAACTACAGCACTCATCAAACCCTGTTTGTAACAGCTTGTTCTGCTGTAGGCGTTTTAATTATTGCGATGCACGATATATCTACACTAACGTCAATAGTGGCCTATGTTTGTCATTCTTTAACATATCGATAACTGTCCTGGGCTGATATTAACAACCATTATTTATTTCCACCTTGTTTCTGTTTGTTTTTGGATGGGGAAGGGTGAAGTTTTGTCATATGATATTTATTTGGTCATGTGACAGTGATAGCGATGCAGCACAGGATTGTGGGAAGTTTAACTGAAGCAGAGAAGAAGTGGTGAAGTTTGCAGTGTGGTCTTTTTTTAAGGTGTCGAAAGGGTAATGAAAAATATATATGATAAAATATATATGATATCAAAGCTGATATCTGATATCAATTTCGATATCCAAATTTTCATATCGGTGCCTCTCTGTATATGTGGACATGTTTAGACAAGTGGTCGTATTCTAGAAGATATTTCCTGATTTATGAAAACATACACAAGTCTTGTCTTTCCATATTTGAAGAATGACTAAGATAATTGGGTCTCTGTCATAGATTAACTATTTCAAAGTCCATGACCATCTGGAAAAAACAAAAAGGTGCAACTTATAAAAAATGCTCAAATCTTTTAGTAGTGTCTCTAGTTGTGCCATTTGTGGCTTTGTTAAAAAAATAAAAAAATTAATGTTCTTCACACATACTTTTTTCAGATTTATTAAAGTAAAATTAGAAAATTAGAAACTAGAAAGCACTACCAATTATAGAAACTTAATGCTTTTCCTCAGAACGCTCTCCTTCAATTTACCAACATTTTCTTTAGAGTTAACCATCTTGCTTCAGAGACACAGTGATATATTCAGTGTAAATGATTTCAAATGGTGATGCTGTGTTACTAAATAACTACACGCTTTGCACACAGGTGCAGGAGTACCGAGAGGCGCTGGAAGGCGTTTTAATCAGAGGGAAAAATGGCATCAAACTCCTGCCTGAACTTTACGCTGTACCACTTGATAAGGTATCTATATTTTTATAAAGAGACATTATTAAAAAGCTTTGTTACTGTTTGTGCGTCTCCAGCTCCACCTGCTGGAGAAGTTCATTAATCAAGGATTTTGACAACTAATCTTTGTTTCTCCTGCAGGTGGAGGAGGAATACAGCAATCCTCACTCTGTGGACAGGATGGCCATGGGTCAGCTTCCACACATGTGGGGACAATCGCTCTACATTGTGGGATGTCTTCTGGCTGAGGTAATGGCTGACGAGATATAATAAATCACTTTGATATGATGTTTTACAAGTGTTAGTTGCAAATTCTAAAAGGACAAAAAGAACAAATCAAATCAGTTCTCTAAATATAAACATACAGGAAGTCTACTTTTTTCAGTTTTATTTCTTTCCTTCGAAGGGCTTTCTTGCACCAGGAGAGATAGATCCTCTCAACAGGAGATTCTCTACAAACTTCAAACCTGACGTTGTGGTACAAGGTTGGTAATTAGTAAATTACCTGTGGGATATGTATTTATTTACATATTTCGAAACAAAAGAGTTGACTACACATGATATCAAAAATATCAAAAACTTGTTTATCTTTTGGTTTGCTTTAGTCTGTGTGCTAGCAGAGTCAGAAGAGATCAAAGAGTTGCTAAGAGATGCTGGCGTTGCAGTGCAGACCATATCAGAGGTTATGCCTATAAGAGTCATGCCTGCTCGCATCCTGAGCCACATCTATGTCAGACTGGGTAATCACACACTTTGTTTTTTTTTCTTGAACTTTGAGATCTGTGTGTCTGTGTGTGTAGAACAAAAGTAACAACTGGTGTCTTTTCCTCAGGAAACTGCAGGAAGCTGAATTTGAGCGGAAGGCCATACAGACACATCGGAGTTCTGGGAACGTCCAAGTTCTACGAGATCAGGAATCGTTCCTACATCTTCACCCCTCAGGTGAAACGCCATCTGGCTGGGATGATGACACATCTGTGACCACAACAGAACATCTCATATGAAAAGGATAGAAATAATGATAGCAATATTTTGAATTCTTTCTCACCTTTCTTCTTTTCGGTTTTCACTGACCAGTTTTTAGATCAGCATCATTTCTACCTGGCGCTGGACAACCAGATGATTGTTGAGATGTTACGAACCGAGCTGGCCTATCTGTCGTCATGCTGGAGGATGACGGGACGGCCCACGCTCACCTTCCCTGTCACACGCAGCATGCTGGGTATGAATTCTCTACATCCAAAACTCAAGAAAACTACACTTAGTACATGTTGTACTGCTTCTTTTGTCCTAATTTATAGCAAGAATAAGTCATTTTTGTGTTTCAGACAGTGAATAACAGAGTTTTGTAATTCCAAATCCCAAACTTTGTGCGAGTTTTTGCACAAATTAAAAATAAAATCAATGTTTGTGCCTGATTGATGTAGGATTCATATAGGTTAGGTTTGTATGATGATTTCTTATTGTTGTTTTAATGTAACATTATGGACTGGATCAACGAGACTTGTTAGGTCTTATTGCTCTTTTTTTTTTACTGCTGTTGATTTCTAAATTGGCTTGATGAGTTCATCTCATTTTAAAATTAAATTAAATTACTTGTTAAAAGTAAAAGTTAATTTTATGCCAGTCTTGTTATTGATGTTTTTATATAAGCTGGGAAAGTATTTGCAGCGCTACACGTTTCTTTTATTCTTGATTTTATGTTTTTGATTTTGGTATCAGGCAAATATAATCTGAGTAAATACTAAAAGCAGTTTTCAAATAATATATATTTTTTTAATGATGGTTCCGCATTGTTTGGAAAGTATCGCTGAATATCACTATCTACTCCAAGACCTGATTAAGGTCTGATGACATGAAGTTGGTTGAAAGGACTCAAAAACCAACACATCATGCCCAAGGAAGAAACTCTGCAACATGGCGTTCATTCAGGAGTTCAATGGTATAGAAACCTCTCCTTGACCAAAAAGGAACTCAAAGGTCTGTCTCACATTTACCCAATAAAAACAAAAAATCTCAGACGTTGGTGAAAAATATTCTGTGGCCACAAAAGGGAAAAGTTTTAGCAGTCGTGCTGCTTCCTGTTACTCCTTTCTGGAATAAAATGAGTTCAGCATCTCAGTCAGTTACACATGGTTGTGATAATGTGAAGGTCTGAGACTATTTTACTGCTAGAGGATCCTGTGCTAGGACTTAAACTTATTTAAGATGCTGCTCCATCACCTGGTCATAATCACTGAAATAAAACAATCCTGCAAAATTCATCCACAGCAATGTAAAAGATCCATTACCAGTTATCTAAGACACTTGATGGCAGATGTTGCCGCCAAAGGTGATGTAACCAGTTCTCTTAATTCATACAATCATAATTTAAGAATTCTGGTTATTTTAGTCTAATGGTAAAATTTGTTTGGAGATTGGAAATATTTAAAAGGACAACAGGGTAAAACTCATAGAAGTGTGTAAAGTAAAATTACGCTGCAAAGTAATTTCAGTTCCCTTTACTTTTCCCAACCAGTTGAGGATGGAGATGCAATAGATCCGTGTATCTTATCCACGCTCAGGAAGCTGGAGGATGGCTATTTTGCCGGAGCGAGGTTTGTTTCCTCCCGTACAAAAAAACAAAACACCATTTTGTTTTTTGTACCCCCACGTGTGTGTGGTACTGAAACCACACACACGTTTATGTAAATAGAATGGTTCCTCCTATGTGTGAGAGCTTTAGTGTGTGTGTGACACCACAGAGTGCAGATGTCAGATCTGTCCAGTGTCCAGACTACGTCGTTCTACACCCGCCTGACCTTCCTGGATGAAGAGACTGACGATAGTTTATTTGAAGACGTAGACGATGAAGATAATGATGAATACAGAGCTGAATATAACACACCTGATCGTAAGTTAGCAACACTGTATTTCCACCGTCACACTTTAATTTGCCTTATTAAATATTAACTGGAAGCATTTTTTTTTAAACAGTTGGCTCTAAGGACACATTTGACCAGTACATCACACAGCTCCTTCATAGCACTACCACTAAGTCCTATCTACCTCCCATCCAGAGAGGGCAGCACCACATCTTCAGCCCTGAGCACACCACCAGGGACATCCTGTCCTTTATGGCTCAGGTCCAAGGCTTGAAAATGCCCAGTGAGTATAGAATAGAACAGAAATGTCCTTTACTGTCCCACAATGGAGAAGTTTCTGTGCAACATCAGCAAAGTGACTGACAATAACAGCAAATATAAATAAAATAAACTCACACAAAGATATAATATAGATAAATAAAAACAGAATAAAGAATAAAATACTGTACAGCAAATGCAACATTTTCTTCAGTCCAAAGGAACGTGGAACTGAGTTGGTGAATTAAAAGAAATTTACAAAATGTGCAAATTTATTTGAGCATTAGATGTCAGAATATTTACAATTGTTGACAATAAAAAAGCATTAAACAATAATCTACTTTATTATTGATCAAGTAGACACAGTAAATGTTTTCAAAACCCATAATCCCATTCAGGAGGTTAGCTTAAATTTTTATCAGTAATAAAAAAAAATGTATGATGCAAAACAGTAAAAATATTGCGGGTTGGTGGTTATTCTGATTTGTTAGTTGTTATTGTGGTAGTTTTTTGTGGTTGCAGCTTTAATATTTAACATTAGCAGGATGAAAAAATGACATGGCACTGTGAAGGTGCAAGCCTTCTGGAAACACCATTTTGTTTTTTTGTGCATATTTATATTTCAGAGACCTCAATGTATCTTCCTGTGGCTCCTATCACAAACAAGCATCGGAGATCCCTGAACCTCCTTGAAGTTCCTCATCCTCAGCCTGGCCCGCAGGCAAAGCAGCCGGAGCAGCCCAAGGCATGCTCAGCATATGTGTTTAGCAGTGTGTGTGTGCGTGTGCGTGGGGTGTGTGTGTCCATTCCTGCTGTGATGGTGGAAGATTAACACTCATGTTGTTTCTGAAGCTCTGCAGTATTTCTGAGCTACATCTGCCAAGAGATTCTCAGGGCAACACTGACTTTGCAGCACTGGTGAATCAGATAAAGGAGTGTGCGACTTTGCAGGACCAGGCTGACATTCTCTACATACTCTACGTTATGAAGTACGCAAAGATATGACAACAACACTCTGCATATAGCTTAAATACTTAAAATGTTCCTCGTAATTTCCTGCTCTGTGACTTTTTTTTTGTTGTTGTTATTTTCTGACAAAGAGGAGCGGAGTGGGTGGTGGAGCTGTCAGGACCTGGACAGGGCGGCGTCAGTGTGCGCTCGCTGCTCGAGGAACTGTATGTGCAAGCCGGAGCCTGCAAAGAGTGGGGGCTCATTAGGTACATCTCTGGAATACTACGCAAGAGAGTGGAGGTCCTCGCCGAGGTCAGTGAGAAGTACGGATTATTTTTATGGCATCAGTCGATCAAATAGTTAATCAGATAAAAACTTTAAAGTTCCAAATGAGTCTTAAAAAGTAGAGAAAAGTACAGAAAATGTTCTGTACAGAAATGTCTGGATAAGGGTGTGAAATATGTTTTTAAAGGCACTGATGTTGTCTGACTCTTTTCTGATGTATTTTTGTGAAAGTACAAATGATGGATGCAGTGATAATGATGTCATCTTCAGCATGATGCCCACATCAAGCCTTGAGTTGACTAGTTTTAGGCATCAGTACCTTCGTTTTTGAGTATTATCCCAAATATCTTAGATCTCAGATCAAAAATTAGATTCCTAATTAGCACAGTACATCAATTCATCTCCCATTAAAATCAACAGTTAGTCAATGAGGAAACACTGGAGCTGTGAAGAAAACACAGACAAGCTCCAAGGCAAAATGTGATATAGTTGTCAGTCTGAATTTAGGTTTATTTAATTTAATGTTATTGATATTCTAATGACTACTACCAACAAAACTGTGCATGGTTATCAGATCAGATAATTTCTGATTGGCTCTTTTTTTTTATCACATTCCAGCTCCAACACTCAACTATTGGACAAAAAAAATTATTTAAAATTATTTAGTTTTTATTGCTTCTAATTTCAACTTGCAGTCTGTCCTGAGGTTTTACAGCATTAATAGCCGGTTTGAGGTTCACTGTGATTTGCTTGTGAGAATTGTTGCCTTGCACATGGCGGGTTATTTTAATCACTTTATTCCTTTTTTGTGTGTTTCTCTCAGGCCTGCACAGATTTGATTTCTCATCACAAGCAGCTGACTGTTGGCCTTCCTCCTGAACCAAGAGAAAGGGTGATCACCATGTAAGACGCTCAGGAGTTGCAGATCTTTCTCTCCTTCACTAAAGCCTTAACTAACAACATGAATGTCCTGTTTTTCCCAGGCCACTTCCCCCAGAGGAGTTAAACACTCTGATATATGAAGCCAGTGGTCAGGATATCAGCATAGCTGTTCTCACTCAGGTAAAGCCGTCACATTTTAAACCTCTGTCAGGATCTTAAAGGATGCTTCCTGTCCGCCTGTGACTCGTTTGTGTTTCTGTTAAAGGAAATCATGGTTTATTTAGCCATGTACGTTCGCTCCCAACCCGCTCTTTTTGGCGACATGCTCCGCCTCAGGATCGGCCTCATCATGCAAGTGATGGCCACTGAACTGGCTCGCAGCCTGCACTGTTCAGGTGTGTGGGGCGGGGGGAATCAAAAACATACAAGTGAACAGATTGACACAAGTGGAAGCAAACAGTGAATGCTTTGTGATGGTTTTGTAGGAGAGGAGGCGTCTGAGAGTTTGATGAGTTTGAGTCCGTTCGATATGAAGAACCTGCTGCATCACATCCTCAGTGGCAAAGAGTTTGGGGTTGAGAGAAGCAGTGAGTTTTTACCTCTTATTTTTTCTTTAGCTGTAATCAAATTGTTAGTTTTTTCACTTTCTCTCTATTGAGACTTTTGATGCTGTAAAGGAGTGATTTGAGTCTGCATCTCTGCATTAAGGTGATTCAAATCTGCTCGTATTGTTTGTATTACCTCAAGGCCTTATTACATAAATCAAACTGGTGAAATTTTAGCTGTCACTTGCTTAGTTGAGTTGATGAATTAAAAAAAAGACACTAACTTAAAGCCGCAAAATTTAAGTATTCACAAGCTGTTCACCTTTGCTGCTTTTACTCAGCCATCGCCTCTGATTGATTTTGATTAGTGAAAATGTACAAGTGCTTTGAGTCATATGAAAGTAAGCAATTTTGAAGTATGGAATAATCTAATTTATCCTCATTAAGGATAACCCAATGTTTCTTATGAGAGATTATTTAATCAGGTAAATGTTGAAGCGCTTTTGTATTTTAGATAATTTCATTATAGTTCTCCTGCTAATGGATTTAGGTAAATAATTCAATCAGTCAGATAAAGAGTCTTCCAGACCAAAATGAACTGACTGACCCGACTCAGGGCTAATATCTTGGGTAAAAGATATAAAAAAAAGAAACTGAACTTCAACAAACAATAATTTGAGATGATACATAAAGAATCAAACAGGACAATTTAGATTCATAAACCAGGAATAAAATAGAAAAAACTTTACAAAACATTAAACACATTAAACATGATGCCAAGCTGATGTGTGGTAGTTTTCTGAATTGGTTTAGTTTGCAGGTGTTTTTATATATTTTGTTGTTACAGTGGTTCTGACCACAGAATAATATAAGTATCATATTTAGAGTAAACTACATCTTGTTGTTTGCTTGGGCTGCACAGTGGAGTAGTTGGTAGCACTGTTGCCTTGCAGCAAGAAGGTTCGATTCCCGGCCTGGGGTCTTTCTACATGGAGTTTGCATGTTCTCCCTGTGCATGCGTGGTTTCTCTCCGGGTTCTCCGGCTTCCTCCCACAGTCCAAAAACATGACTGTTAATTGGTCTCTCTAAATTCTCCCTAAGTATGTGTGTGTGTTGTTTGTTCTGTCTGTCTCTGTGTTGCCCTGCGACAGACTGGCGACCTGTCCAGGTAGCCCCTCCTCTTGCCTGGAACTTTAGCTGGAGATGGGCACCAGCAGCCCTCCCGACCCCACTAGGGACAAGGGTGAACTGAAAATGGATGGATCTTGTTTGTGTGTTTTTCAGTGCGTCCAATCCAGTCCACAGCGACTAGTCCTGCGATCTCTATTCATGAACTGGGCCACACAGGAGCCACAAAGACTGAACGCACAGGGATTCACAAGTTAAAGAGCGAAATAAAACATGTGAGTGAGAAAGAAGATTATCTGTCTGTCTCTCTCTTCCTCTTGCTCTCTCTATTTAACATTGTTCTTGCTTTTAATTGCAGCTGGATGGCTCTCGACCTCTCAGTGTGGGTTATCTTTGATAATTTCTAGCATGTGTTTCTAACCTCGATCTAAAATAAAAATCAAGCCGCCGGTTCAATTCTATCCACCAATCACTCGCTGCCTGTTAACATTTTGTGTGCCACAGTGGCCTCCGTTGCTGGAGTGGCTCTCCTCATGACGAATCAGCAGGAAAACATGCAATGCTTCCATCTGCAGTGTTTTTTTTGTTGTTGTTTTTTTTGTAGAAGATCAGCACATATAAATGTCTGCAACTTTACAATCTCTTTAACCAACTTAAGCCATGATTAAGCTGCTTTGCGGTCGACTGCCCTTATATTTCTTCTTCTTTTAACATGTCTTTTTTGTGTCTATACTTTACCATGTATAAGTCTGCATCATGAGATTCATGCGAACCATCTCAATCTGTCCTCTATCCATGTTCCACATGTAGATCTTCAGTGGCGGTCTTTCCTTGAGTAGCAATGTAACTTCCCCTCGCTCCACGGTAAACCATTTCATTTCAACTGCTTCACACTGGCTTGCTTCATCCCTTTCAGGGTCATAATGTAGTGTGCAACATACACTTGATGATTTCATCCTTAATTTAGACACCTCCTCTATGTGATTAGCCCACATTAAAGGTTGAGAATGGCATTATGTCAAGTTATTGTGGGCTAGTTATTGAAATAACGCTGGGAAAACACAAAATCTGACCAAGCATTTTGTCTAGGTTCTAGTGCAAATATCTTAGCACACTTGAAATTTGACAAAACTAATTTACAGGTAACTTTTTACCAAGATAGGGGAGCTTGTTTTAAGTCAGTAATTCTTCAATATTGATGTAAAGCAAGTATTAGTTCCACTGTCTGATTGTTTCACTTATATTATGGGAAAAATGTACTGTTATAGTGGAACTAGTACTTTTCCATCAATATCAAGAAATTATTTACTTAAAACAAGCCCTTAGTTGGTAAGAAGAAACACGTGTGTGGTAAGGAAACAAAAAAGACAGTTTGTAAGAACCAAAGTGTTAAAGACAAATATAAAATGTAAAAGTCCAAAGGCACATACTCCTTCAAGAGCTCTTCTTAAATATTTGAACAATCTAAGGAATACATTTTAGTATTAGGACAGATATTAATGGGCATCACATCGATTTGTGCGCCATAATAAATACACAAAAGCTCTAAGTGAACTCATATGTACATCTACGTTAAAGTGGTAGCTCCTTCTTATTTTTCTTATTAATCAGAGACAATACAATCTGCTGTAGCCACACAAAGATAACACATTAATGTGTGTAACTTATTTCAGTTTGTGCACACGCAATTGTTTACAAAACTAGAACTTGTGATAATGCCAGTCCTAACATATTTTTTTTAAGTGACCCATTTTGCATGAGTGACTGCATGGACTGTTGCATAAATTAAACAACTATTTGTGTGAGACAGATAATACAACAAACCTGTGTATGTGTGTGTGTGCTACTAATCTCTTTATTACACAGAACCTATCTCCACCAATCACAAATGGGTCAAGGAGCTCTAACATTAGCCCAGTGTTGTGGGAAAAACTGCAGTTGCTTCTGACTTGTTTAATGGGCTCAAATAAGCTTGAAAGTAAGAATAGTGGTGTGCTGGTCCTGCAGCGTTGCAGCAGCCCCTCCACCCCCAGTGGAATGCTGTCCCCAGTGGGACAGGGCCCAGGAGACGGGCAGCTGCACTGGGAGGAGAGGCAGGGCCAGTGGTTGAGGAGACGGCGGCTGGATGGAGCAATCAACAGGGTGCCGATGGGTTTTTACCAGAAAGTCTGGAAGATTCTGCAGAAGTGCCACGGCCTGTCCATTGATGGATACGTGCTGCCCTCGTCCACCACAAGAGAGGTAGCACGCTAATGCTAGCTCTGGAATTTGGGGTGCGTTCGTGTCCATGGATGTGTGAATTGAAGTCTTCTTATGCAGATGACAGCAGGGGAGATCAAGTTTGCAGTGCAAGTGGAGTCTGTCCTGAACCACGTCCCCCAACCGGAGTACAGGCAGCTGCTGGTGGAGACTGTGATGGTTCTGGGTCTGGTGGCTGATGTGGACGTGGACAGCATCGGTGGAATTATCCATGTGGACCGCATTCTGCATTTGGCCAACGATCTATTCCTAAATGACCAGGTACGGCTCACAGGGCTAATGGAAAACCATTGGACATCTTACAAATTTCTTGTTTTTTGCTTTTTGTCACCTAAATGTTTCAGTTTACCAAATATGTTTAATATCAGACAAAGATAACGACTTTCAGTGAAACATTATCAGTCTTGAAAGGGTCACAGAACCATTTTTTAGGCTTTGGGATTGCAGTGAACCATAGTTTTTTCCACAAATAGAAACAGCGTTCAGTATTTTTTTAGGTTATCTTTGTCTGATAATAAAATTTAGTTGATGTGTGGATTACCTGACAGAGTGAAAGAAACAAAAAGTGAACTCAACTATTTGGGAGGGGCATTGCTTTTCACAGTCCTGTACTAAAAATAGATTATGATAAATGATGAACGCTTCGGGGTTCACCTTAGCTTAATCCATCTAATTTCAAATCTCCAGAAATCGCTCAGCGCCAGTGATTATTTCCTTGAGAAGGACCCAGGCACAGGAATTTGCAACTTCTTCTACGACAGCGCCCCTAGTGGCAGCTACGGCACTATGACTTATCTCTCCAAGGCGGTCGTCACTTACGTCCAAGACTTCCTGCCAAGTTCCAGCTGCCTGATGCAGTGAAGAAACCGACTCCAGGCAGCTGAATAAAGCCTGTCTGGTAGCAGAAGGGTTCAGTAGGCCTTCTAATTTGTAACTCGTGTGGATTTTGTTGGTGTTAATTATTCAGTAAACAGTAGCTCTGGTGTACTGATGCAGCATCGCAGCGTTGGCAGCTCACAAATTATCCTTGTTTATCTGCATTGTGATTGCTGTTCAAATATATGTGTACATTTTAAACTATTTAAATTACAAATTTGTAACAGGGCAAGCACAGATGTGTGGTTTTAGGTCATATTATAATTTATTTAAATCCTTTTAAGTGAAAACTTTAGACTACTGAACTGATTTGTAATTCCTCATAAAATACTGTGATCATTGTCCACACTACTTATTTCCCCCAAATCAATAATTTATTTCTATTAATTACTTTTGTTTTATTTATACTTAAGTTTTTGAATTTTATTGTCTTAATATAAATAAGACCGGCTTAGAATGATGAAAATAAATAACTTTTTTTAAAAGAGAACCTTCTTATTAAAAAAAATAAATATTTATCAGTGTGTCTGGATATGAATGTCACACCATATTTATCCAGCATGTTGATGGTTTGTTCATTTGTTTGCGGTGAGATCAACTGCTCATGTGGTATTATTTTCAGGACTAGTCTATTGCTAGTCCTTACAAAGTCCTTCAAATATTTATTTAAAGAAAAATAATAGTTTTACTAATAACTGCAGTTAGTAACTTTCTCATTTACATAAAACAGCAGACTTGACATCTGCGTTGGCTGCACGCACCTTCAGTTGTGTACAACAGAAAGGTTAAGATCATGGTGCATTCTTTCTGAAATAAACACTTTTACAACCTGGATTCCTCTCGTTGCCTACGCTCTGAACGTCCTATTCATACCACCTGCGGCGTGAGGAAAAAGAAAAGGCGAGAAGCTGGCGAGAGGAGAGATGAGTCAGTACAACATGAAAATGACTAAATGAGATGTTTCCCTTTCTGGTGTGAAGTTAAAGCTGGTGCAATAAAAATCACATTAGGAGCAGCGTAGTTACAGCATAGTATATTTATCAATTTTATAAAAAAAGATGATGTGTTGTCCAATACCTATGTGAGACTTCAGGAAACCTCCGGGCTCCTCACCGCTGTTTGGTGTAGATTCATTCTGTCAGTCTGTGCTGACGGTAAGTTGAGAATTTTTTGTTCATAAATACCTGTTTTTCTAAAACTGTTCAACTTTTAGTGTTTTGTAATAACATGTTAAAATGTCAAATTGATTCCACATACTTTATTAAATACAGCATTTTTGTAGGTTTACACTAACAGTGACACTGATGACATTAAGGATATGAACTAGACTTTCTGCAAAAATATAGAATTGAAGTATTTTCCAGGTCTGGGTAAGTACTGAAAGGTAAAATAGAGAATATTTATCCTATTGCCTGAAAAGTTGAAAAGTTACAGGCAAAATAAAGGCGAAGGACCAGCAATTAGTAAGTGTTCAATAAAATATAAAAAATACCAAGTAGCCAGTGTTAAACAAAAGCCTGATGTCTAGCAGAGGAGATAAAGAGGTTAGCCAGCAGAGGTCGCTGTTGTCTTAAGCAAACATTTCTTCCAGCTGAAGGAAGACAAACGATAGGAGGCCGGACACGCACACTTATAACCTCCTCTTCTATTCAAACACAAATGAGAGCAGCCTCCATTCTTCTGGTTGCACTCATTGATATCTGGAGAAGGGAAACAGAAAAAAAAAACTTAATGAAACAAACAAAAATACTTACTGTGTACCCATGACACTAATTCCTGTACTAATTCCTGCATCGTTGAAACCCTAATTTAGTCGCATGCCTAATTTGTGCAATATCAGAAAAAAGTGATTTAGTTGGTTTTGGCTTAATGGTTCAGTTGTATTCACACTTTATAACCACACTAACCTTTGCAATGTCCCCCGTCTCTGTGCAGTGTGTATCCTCGGGGGCAGATGCAGCGGTGGGAGCCAGGCAGATTGATGCACTGCCATTCACACATATTCTCCAGGCATTCGTTTATGTCTGCCAACAGAGAAACATAACTCCAGTTTGGAAAGAACTGAACTGACCCACTGAGTGTATCATTTCATCCCTACCTGCACACTCCAGCTTTGGATTTTGTCCTGTTGAATTTTCTGGCAGTGCAAGTGGTGTCTTCCTGTATCCAGGTGGACACTCTGCAAAGCAGCTGTGTCCGTCTCCTGCTAAGATGTAGCCAGAAGAGCAGGAGCACCTGTAGGACCCTGGTAAGTTGTTGCACCGCAGCTTGCAGGGTCCAAGTCCGTTATTAACTGCACATTCATCTATGTCTGAATTAAATGAGAACATTTAGAACCATTTTGCTTTTTGTCACACGTAAAAGTTTCAGATCATCAAACAAAGTTTGATATTAATCAAAGAGAACCCAAGTAAATTCAAAATGAAGTTTTAACATTGATGATTTGATTTATGAAGGGAGCAAGGCTGTCAAAGTCCAGGCTTAAATACAATTGAGACGCTGTGACAGAACGTTAAATAGACTTTTCATGTTAAAAAAAAAAAAATCTAAAGTAACAAAAAGAAAACATTTATTCGCAGAAAGTGGGCCAAATTTCCCTTATAGTGAAGTCAAAGACTGACGGCAATTACAAAAAGGCTCGTGACAATTATTAGCTTTTGGAGGCATTTGCTCTTTCAGTCAGGGTCAGATTATTATAAAAGTAGTTTAATAATTAATAACACTGAAGTGTGATAAAAAAAAAAAAAGAAAAACAGAAGGAGTCCGTTTTTCACAACACTCCACCATAAGGCGCCACAGCTCAGTCTAATACTGAGTAAATGCTTTCCCACCTTGGCAGCGGCCATCTGCACTCAGCCGGCGGAAGCCATCTGGACACGAGCAGAGGAAGCTCCCAGGAGTGTTAACACAGCCAAACATACAACCTGTGACCGCTGCCGGCAGCAGGCACTCGTCAACATCTGGAAAGATGTGGAGAAAGATAGTCTGTTTACAAGAGGAAACTCACATAAACACGAATGTGGAAGGACACACAGTCATCGGCGCACCGACACAGGAAGCCTGGTCAGGAGTTGGTTGGTACCCGACATGACAGCCGCACCTGAAGGAGCCTGTTGAATCTTATTGTTGATGTCCTTGTTGACTTCCTGTTGTGGGTGGAGATTTACACAGATGGGTGCAATCTGCTAATAAAAGCCACAGGTTGCTCTGGTGAGCACTGTACTCAGGCCAAACGAAACCGAAGGCTGTGTTGTTTTTCCTTCGTCACTACCCGGCATTTCCAGACCTTTGAAGATGGCAGCGTCAACAGAGCCAAATGTGTTGATGCAACTCTGCTGACACTGATGCTGCCCCTCTGCATCCAGAGGAACAGATTATACCAACTCTCGGTGCAGAGTTCAAGCATAATGAATTACTTACACTCACACTCTGTCAGTCGATACGTTGGAAAAGCCGGTTGCAGCCACTGAGACAACTACGCAGACTGCAGGGGAAGGAAATTGAGGAACAAAAAAAAAAAAAAAAAAAAGACAGGTTGTATTTTCTAAACTTCACCGGTGTGTTTCTATGTTGGCCCGCTGTTATGGCTTCTAATGAGCAAAACATTACCCAGATGTTTTCCTGCATCCTGTCCCTCAAACAGGAAACAGAAACACATGCAGAGGAGAAGAGTCCCTGCTGGAAGACAGACCAACATTTCTCCAGTCTCATCTCTCTCCATGTTTTGGGTTTTTCTTCTCTTTCTCACAATGCAGATGACCAAAATAAACAAATAATAATGACAGGTTGTCAGGGAGCAGGTATGTGTATAAACTACCAGGTGTCTATAAGTGCTGCAGTGATCTCATAAATCTCTCAGCTTAATTGGGGTTGTCTGTGAACTTTGACACATCAAACAACCTAAATGTTCTGCTTTGCAGGAACATACATTAGGAAGTACCAGCGAGGGATCAATGCTACAAAACCGTCCTGGCAAAAAAAAGAAAAAAAAAGAAATCAGATGTGAAAAGCAATATGCTCAACTTCGACGGTTCTGCTCGTCACCCAGCAAAGCGAAACCAGATCTGCAGTGGCACCAGGTTCTGCTTTGTGTCTCATCAGAGTTCTGGTCGTAGTTTGAGGAGTGAGAGCAGAGCTCATTGTCAACTGAACAAGGTGTCAACTCTAAAAAAGAAGAGGTAATCTGTTGAACAGATTACCAACATGAGGGAAAATTTATCCAAATTTCCTGCTGAATCATGTGAAGTTTGCACCACTGAGCCAAACCTTCTGGAATTATGTCCTCTAAAATAAGGAGAAAGATAAATTGCACAAGAAAGCAGTCAAGTAATCCAAAAAATGATAAAAAAGCAAATCCGACCACCTACCCCGACAGACTGGGGTGACTCCGCTCCAGCCTCCTCCAGGCTGGCAGTAGCTGCTTACGTCTCCATGAGCCACAGTATACCCACTGTAACAGGCGTACCGGATGTAATATTTAAACTCACTGGGGCTTGGGTTCTCTAGATTGTGGAAGTAAAATGTCCCATGAAGAGGCACAGGTGGGTATGGGCACATAGTTCGAAGCTGCACAACTGGCTTTAAGGTGCTGGACAGTGTGAAGTTGTGAAATTCCCTCCAGGAGGATCTCAAGTCAGTTGAGTTGGAGATGTTTGAAAGAAGGGTGACGTTTTCTGAGATCTGTGTTTTCGTGCTGGACTGGGTGGAACTGGGACCAGAGGAGGATGAACCCAAGGAAGAAGTTGTGGACCAGTGCAGAGCTCCACCTGCAGGTGCTGCAGTAACAGCGGGACCAGCTGGTGCAGGTGTAGTTGATAGATGCGGCTCATATGCTGTTTGATGAGCAGACTGGACAGTGGAAGGAAAATGATCTTCTGAGGAAAACATTTGTGTAGCTTCATCCAAATTTCTCGCTGAATCATGTGAAGTCTGCGCCACAGAGCCAAACCTTCTGGTTCCTTGGGTTGTCTCTGTCCCATCGTTGGAAAACTGACTCTGCTCAATGAGGTCGCCTCTTGGGTTTGTTAGATTATATCTCTCACCTTTTAAAGTTTTGAAAGGCAAATGATTGAATCTCAGGTGTGCTTCTTTGGAAGCCCCGCTACTGACAGCTTTGAAGTGGAGGTGCTGATTTTTTAAAGCTGCAGAAATCTGGAGTTTCTGGAGCACGTTCAAGTCGCCGAGACTGTTGAGTGAAACTGAGTTCATAATGTCTGCCTCTGAAACAAAAAGGCAAATGTCACATGTTTAATAATATAACAACGTGAGGAGGTCTTAAGATAGAAAAACAGATGTTTCCACCTTCACCTTTGCAGACTGGCTTTGTGCTGTTCCAGGTGTGGCCCTTGCAGTATATCATTAAAGGGCCCTGTAAGCGAAAGCCTCTATTACAGCTGAACTCTGCCCAGGAGCCATCCTCATTCATCCTGCTTGTCCCGTGGTTGATCGAGCCTGGATGGGAGCACCCTGAACCTGACCAGGGTGGGTATTTTTAAGAAATTAGTTTTTCTTTCAATAAAATCTTAAAAAATTTCCAAGTTCTGACTACCCTTGGTCTGCCTCAGTACCTTAAATTAAACACCTAATCTATACAGAAAATAAAATCATTCAATCTTGGAGATTAGAAGAAAATTAAACATGTTACCAACACAAACAGGGAGCTCTCGAGACCAGTGTCCAGACACACAGCTGTTGGTTTTGTGTCCATGGAGCTTGTATCCCGGATGACAGCGGAAGATCACCATGAGTCCACCATACCGGAAAAATGTCTGTCCATTGTCCAAATTCTTAAACCTACTGCATCCCGTGTCTCCAAACACTGCAAGACAAGGTTTCGCTATCAGTGCCTGAAAACACAGCTTTCTTCAGCACCTAACACAACCTCAGCTTCAAGACATACCTGAAATCTGGACCAGAGCCAAAGTGACCAGTGGCACCAGGAGTCCCATTGGAGCTCCTTTCTGACTGTGGGCTCGGGATAAAACTGTAATCATCAGTGCTGCAGCACCTCTATGAATGCTTGTGCAGGAAAGATGGGAGGAGCAGAGGCAAAAAAAAAAAAAAAAAAAAAAAACTTGGAGAGTGCAAGTAGGAAGCCTTTGAAAAAGTAATGTCCAGAAGAATGAGAATCCCAGAGGAGTCAGGGGAAGAAGGGAGCAGGGAGTGAAGCAACAGCACAAATGCTAATTACAGATACAGAAGCGACAAGGTCTGTCTTTAAACAGTCTTACCTCTTTTTATTGAAGTCAGCTTTGCTAAAACAGTTTCTACACTTTTTGCATCTACTTTGTATTTGCACACATGTAAAAACTCCCGCTTCAAAAAACTCCAGGCCCATTAGTTTTCCGAGCTGACAGGATGCCTGGGTCTGTTTAACAGCTTCCCTGGCTTGTAATCACTGAGGTAGAAAACCAGAGTATAGGAGCCAATTACTATGCAAGCAAACACCAAAGCAGTCACTTTGAAACATTTGTGAAAAATGAACATGATGGACTCAAAGGAAGCATTTTTTTTATTTTTTCATTTTTTTGCATTCACGGGAAATATAGTTCTGGATAAATACTGCTTGTGAATTTGTAAATGTAGGAAAGAAAAAAAAAGTAAATTTTTTGCTGATTTCTTTTTTATTATTATTTAAACAAAACAAATAAATAGCAGAGATTAAAAGAACCTTCAAAAATCACCACTGGAGGTTGCAGTAGGTTGGAGGACTCCAGGTGTATCTCTTCGCGTTCAGCTTATGTCTCCTTTTCTTTTGCCTTCTTTCAAATACTCAAGCATACTTCTCTTTGTCCACGTTTTCGCTCAGTTGATGATCTTTAATGTCCAGTTTGTGCACCACCCTGAAGGCCTCCAAGAACTCTGTGAAGTCTATGCTGCCGTCCTTGTTGAAGTCGATACTGCGTGCCAGCTCATCGATGGCTCTGTCGTCAATGGCAACCCCCAGGTGAGCGCTGAAAAGGCGCCAGGTGTGGCGAAACTCCTCAATGGAGATCAGACCTTAACACATCCACATCCACATCCACCATGAACACGCTTTAATTGGGGGAGAACATGATGAGCCAACTTAAAACATGCTGTAGAGTTTTATGTACCTGAATGATCTTTGTCTATGATGTTGAAAATGATCTCGATGTCTGTTCTGTATCTGAACAGAGTTTCAGCCAAGTTGGGAGCAACCTAAAAAAAAACAAAAACAAAAAAAACACATGCAGTAAATATAACATAATTACTATAAGGTACCATTATAAGATTTGTTTTTTAGTTCCACATTTCCTATCTAGGATTAGTACTTGGGTACTTTATCTTCTGACCTGAGGCAGAGGAGCTCCTGGTCCCACATCCTCAAAGCAGGACTGATACTCAACACTGCCATCTGGTGCCAGATGGACTAAGTGTGGACGAAGTGTCCGCCAGGGTAAGTCCAGTCTCAGGACAGACTCCAGCACCTTGGCCCATTCACCGACTGACACACAACCTATAACAAAGGAGTTGCTTCTAAGGTAATGGCTTTGTGTGATAATAAGAGTGACCCCCGTGTGGTGCTGGATGGAGTAGAGAGTACCGGTTTCATTTGGGTCGTACTGCAGGAAGCCTGTCATCAGCTCAGATCGATGGGCGAACAGTTTCTCCTTTAGAGCCCTGAGAGCAGAGCCTTCAGCTGCACGAACTCTGCAATAAAAATAAAAAACAAGCTATAAACCAACAATTTTATATCAATATTTTGTCCAGAATGATAACATTCAACATAACCAAAGCTGGGGACACTATACAAGTTTCACAGTGTTTAAAGATGAGGAATATGCACTTAGACTGGTTCCAGCAAAGGTTTGTATGACGACTGACTGGGAACCACACACCTGACAGCTCTGTCTGATGGGTGATCACAGATTAAAGTGGTTCCTAATGAGGGCCCTGTGGCTCACTACCCCAGGTGGCATGCTGCTTGAGGGTGGCACATGTATGCGGTGTGGGGCTCGGGGGAAATCAGCTACTTGCACATAGCAGTTTTCTATTGTTTATTTGCAGGTCCACTTTACAGTAGAAGACAAAGCTGTATTAGATAATGGTGGTTCTGATTCCATTAATTCCCCCAAAAAAGTTATTTCACTTCTTTGGGGGCTTGTCAGCATTTGTTCAAAATGCAAAATACTAGAGCAAATCAAACCTGAACTGGATAGTTTCACACGTTAACAGAGATTCTTTAAAATATGGAAACTGTTGTCTGTTTTATAGTTTATTCCGTTTCTTTCAAGGTGCAGAAAGAGGGACTCTTTCTGCCCACTGGTTAAAGAGTCAATACTGATCACAGACCACATAAATCTTTAAGAGAAAGCAAAAAAAGAGAAGGATGAGGTGAAAGAAGGCAAACATGGATTAGCATCGGATAAATCTTATTTACTACTACTTTAAGTAGTAGACAAAAATGTAGGAGCGATTGCATTGCACCTCTGTGTCAGTGTAAGCCTGCGGGTTGTGCGGCTGACTTGGTATTGGTAGAAGCGAGGCACCAGCTCCTTTCCCAGTTTGATGTAAGCACCACGGTTACTTCCCTCCTCATAGTAGTTGGATGCTGAGAAGATGGTGATCACCTATAAGATTTACAAGTTCATCTATGCCAGTTCATAAATGTCACAGTTTTTTGGGTAACATGAGCAAGTTGAATGTGTCCTACCCGTCCGCTATGACAGAGCTCGTATCCCTCCTGTTTGCACTCATGAGAGCGGATGAGCAGCTGCAGTCCGTGCTTTTGCAGCAGCCTCTGAGTAACGTCAGGGCCGAAGTAGCAGCCTCCACCTCTGAAAGAGTTGGGGCTGCAGCCTTCCTGGGTTTTAGGGTCACTCCACAAGATATCCACAATCTGGTAAATGCAAGAGTGGACACGGATGCGATAAATGACACATCAGCTTATGAAACAGAGCTGAAAAATCTCTCACCTGTTTCCATTCCCGTTCCTGTTGTGGAGGTGATGGGAGAGGAACAGAGGACAGAGAGTCCAGGAAGGGCACCTGGAGGATGTTGCAGGGTGTGCTGGGAGACGAGGGGTACGTGTGAGGTGAGATGCAGGAGGGAGTTCGAGGAGAGCAGAGCGAAGAACAGGACGACGATGAGGATGAAGATGATGAAGTGGAGGCTCCGCTATCTTGCCAGCTCAGCCTGCATCTCCTCTTTCTGTGGATGAGAATAGGTGGCAGGAAAAGTCAGGATTTTAGTAAAATGAATAAATAAATAATGACTAAATTCACCAAAAAAGGGAACATCTGCAAATAAAGATAAGAGGTCAGACCTCAGAGTGGGGGTCCTGTGGTTCCCATTGTAGCTGCGACTGCTGCTGGGGCGAGAGATGCCCGTTGACCTCATTCTTTTGCCCAGTCGATGGGACTGATCGATGTCAAGCTGTTCCAAGCTACGTCTAGGAAACCTCAGGGCAGATTTCACCTGAGGACAACTAACAGATGTTCAGAGAAGAAGGCAGAACATCCTGCAAAGCCCCTAAATATCTCAACGGAGACGATTTAAAAAGATAGGGTTAACTGTGACAGTAACACGTAGATGGTTTACTACAAACAAAACGCTGTAATTTGAAATGTTGTTCAATTTGAATTACCTTTAAGAGAAATAAAAAAGTGCTATTTTCAGCTGATAATTGTTTTGTGTCTCAAAAGACACCAAAACTCAAAGAAAGGAAATATGTTTCAAAATACAGTTTCCTGTTTAAGTGTAGCTTTCTGTCATCTATTTTTGTTTTCTTCTTCTTTTATTTATTTATTTTTTTAGAAAATACATAGACTTGTAAAGGTACTAATTCCCCTTAAATCTTTTCACTTTTTATTGCGTTATACTCCGGATAGCACAAAGTGACACATGGTTAACAAAACTGTTTGAATATCTGAAAGGTGGATCATGCATATCCCTTAAATAAATTCATTTATTTCAGGCTGTCGGAGCAAAGGATGACTAAATACACTAACCATGATGTATTTTAATGGATGTGCAACATACTCTTCAGGTTTTTGTTTGAAAAATGTTTAAAAGTCACCATTTCACAGTTGTACAGTAGTTTGTGGCAGTCCATCACTTGAAATCCAAATGAAAAACATTTAAGTTTGTTTTAATGTGACAATATGTGAAGAACATTAAAGGGTAACAATATAAAGTAAGGAATTTTAATACCATCTGGATTACCTTTGATTTTTTTGTGCCCTCATGTGACAGAAAAAAAAAAAATCCTTGCAGTTTATAAAACATAAAATAAAAAGGTAGCTATGGATTTTCTCAGACCTTGTGCCGCTCTATGGAGCTGAGCAATTCCAGATCAGTCTGGTCTGAAATTCCTCCATGCACAATGAGGATCTTTGCATCAATGACTGTTGCGATGGGCAGAAGGCTGAAAACGTCCTGAAACAGCTGGAGGATCTCACGGCCATGGGTCTGCATGCAGTTAAACAAATAGATCTTATGACGGTGGACCAAAAAATCCAAAGGCTATCACAAAATCCTAAGTTATTTTTGTGGAGGAGGAACAATGTCATTATGAGCTGGCTTTACCTTATACTTCTGCATAACTTCTTTTGTGAATCCATATCTGAGAAGCAAGAAAAAATTCTTGAGGGCTTCTGGGGATGAACTTTTCTTTCTCCATGTTTTCTTCCCCCACACACCCACCTGAGGTTCATGATGTGATCCTCATGGTTTCCTCGGTTCAGGTGCATGTGGTCTGGGTAAAGCAGAAGGTAGGCAAATAGGAGGATTACCACTTCTACCGACTTTTTCCCACGATCCACAAAGTCTCCATTAAAGATGTAGGGAGTCTCAGCAGAAGGCAGTCCATTCTGGACATCAACAAAAAAAAAATATATATATATTTTTTTATAAGCTCTGTTGTGTATTTCTACAAACAGACATTTCTGTTTATAGACATTTCTGCTTTAGGGTACCTTATAGAATATCAGTAGTAAGTCATCCAGCCGGCCGTGCAGATCACCTGCGACAAAAAACAAAAATCACTAATTCTGACATGGACATACAGCTCTGGGTAAAAGGGTACACACACTTATGTACCTTGCGTAATCCAGGATTGTTACATTTTTTTAATTTATTTGACTTGCTCTTTTTCCAAAAAAACAGACATTTCTTTTTTCAAAACAAGAATTAAATGGATATTTTCCGAATTTTCCTTAAACCACACAGGGCCTGAATTATACAAACAGGCCTATTATGTATATTTATATCCCTGCTAATGCCTTGCTTGTTGTACCTAAGCACTTTCTTTTTAGAAAACAGCAGGTATAATTCTGCCAGGACATCTGAAATCTTCTCAATTTGGTTGACTTTCTGGGTTGTACTCACAAATCTTCAAAAGGCTTAAAAAAACTGCACCAACTATAAAGCATGGCGGCAGTAGCATCATGATGAGGACTTTGCAAAGTCATTGAAATAACTGAAAATTCAATAATGAACAACCTTTATACTCTTCAAGGTAATGTCAAAGCAATAAAAAGATGTTTGAGACACGGAAACAATTGAACTGTTTTGGTAGGACGATGATCTCGGAGTTGTTTCCACCTTGGATAAGGAACATGTCCAAAAGATATGAAAATCAAAATACAATTAAATGGCTTAACTGCAACTTCTATGCAAACATCTCCAATTGGCACCACCTCAACACAAACAGTGCATGTTCTTTGCTTTTATCACAGGTATTCTTGAGTTTAATGAGATTCAAGTCGGTGTGAGGAAGCAGCTGTGGACGAGAAGTCAAGTGCCTGATCAGTGTGCAAATATCTTCCAGCGCTGCTATTAAGATACAGGCAGCAGCAGTTATGACACATTTAAAGACAGCAGCGGTCATTTAATGATGTGTTTACTGACCTAAAGTGTTGACAGCATCAGAATGACAAATGTTTTCAGGTTTGCCTTACTGTACAGAGAAAGCACAATGCTGGATCCAATTGTTAACGAGGACAACTGAAATAGAAACTCCTCACCACATATGGTGATCTCCTTGGTGTAGGACGTTGACAAATGGACAATATTTGGCATCTGTTTGAGGAGCTTTTTGCTCTCGTACAGCAGCTGCAGGACATACCTGGCATGTAGAATCTGCATGGAAACAGAGGTCCACCTGTTTCAACACGCATTTATGGTTGAATCAGGACAAAACAAAATGTCATATTGGTACCTGCTGCTCTTTAAAAGCACTCAGGAGGGCGTTTGTGTCAGAGACAGACAGAGGAAACAAAATACGAGGGCCAGTGTAAGACTCTGGGATGGGGATTGTTTTGTAGCAGGTCTCTCTGTCTAACCAGGGGTCGATGACAGGATCCAGCAGCTGGGAGATCAAGTCTGGAGGAGATGATATGTTCACAAGCAGAAAAACTCATTTCAATTGTTCTTAGTTAACCCATGAGAACCCAGGCCTTTTTTTTTTTCAAACAGCTACCTCAAAGCTTAGAAAGCACAAAGTCACTGTAAAGTACATTGTAATGATGAAGGCCATTTGTATGACTGGAACCAAAATTAGAGCTTTATGATTCTCTTTTTCAGAATGCTTCATAATAGATTCTGAGTTTGAATGGGTCAGAGGAACATTGATTATAATCAGACAAATTGTGAAATAAAAATATTCCCAACGCAGACATTAATTCGTAGTTTCTTCCTGTAAGTAGCTTCCCACTGTATCACTTTCAGCTCTGTGTGTCATGAGAGCACTCCGACATGCAAATAAAAAAAATAACGGCCTCTAATTTATGCAAGCAAAAAGCAGACATCTACCTACAGGGCACCTTAGTGGCTATTGTCTGCTGTCCATTAATTTCCCTTTGTTCTGCCCTCGGTCTCTCGCACACACAAACAAAAACCACAGATGTCCGCGGCACACAATGACCACCTTGTCTGCATGATGGCTGAATATAAAACCAATGAAAGACGACATGCAGGAGAGAATCGGCGGTGAGGATGAGCTACGGCCTAGCTTGTCGACGAAGCACATTGCTTTTTAGCTGGATAAGCAGCAATAAACACACACACACGCACGCACACGCCCACACACGCAAACACACACTAGCAGCTGCACACTAACACGCTAGCCTCCACATTCATGATTGTTACTAAGCAACAGGGTGTACGTTGGGCTTTCTTATTTAGACCAAAATATAGTTGTTTCACAAAAATTGTGCTCATTATGTGAAATTATATTTATTTCTCAGCAACTTAGCTCCTGCTGATGACTAACAAACACTAAAATGCCACCACTTACCAAGGCCTGAAGTAGTTTTGAATAACAGACCACACTAAATTATAAACAACACGTTTGGAGCTATAATAAGAGCGTAAAATTAAAGCTTACCAAATTTAGCCACCGATGGAATTAAAAGGGAAATCATGATTCATGACAGGAGTCATCTAGCATTTACTGAAAACAATAAATATGAATGTCAGCACCGTTTTAGTCTCACCAGGCCCGTTTCCGTTAAGGTGGGTGAAATTGTCCAGCATGTAAGTGAAGAAACTGGACAGCTAGAGAGATCAAGACAAAAGGACATGAGAGATTTATGGTGGCTTCCATTTAAACACCATTCAGGCATGCAGGTAATAGAGAGACAAAGAGAGAGAGAGAGACAGAGAGACCTGTTGCTGGTCCTGTTCTCCGGCATATTCGATGGACTGAAAGATGTTCCAGGTGTACCTCCTTCGTATCTCCAGTCGGGCCATGTAGCGCCGGTACCATCGCTGGATCAAAACAGCTGCCTTCATTGCTGCAGGACAATATGAGATGTTGGACTTTATAAAGCAAAGAGAAGTGGAATAGTATACTTAGCCACATGGCAGATGATATAAATTAGCTTCCTGAAGAACTTACATTGGCTTTACCTTTTTATTCTAAGATACTACTATGCAAGTAAGAAGCATGCTACAAACCTCTGGACAACTAATCTTGGCAAAAAGTGGTTAAAACCCCTTGGACGTTTTTTCTTTTTCTGTCACATTGCAACATAAAAGTGTACATTGAGAGTTTACAGTATTGTCCTGCTTATCATCACCCATCTTTCACTGTTCTTGCTGAAGAAAGCATTCCCACAGCATGACACTCCTACTACTATGTGCCACTGTCATATCATACCACATATCCTTTTCTATCTCTTTCACAACTTTGTGTCACTTTGTGTTGATCTGTCAGACAAAATCCCAATAAGACACACAGTAGCTCAGAAAGTGCAAAGGGTATTTTTCTTTTGCACGGTACTATACGTATGCATCCATGTACAGGGAGACGAGTCAAAGACTTAAAAAAGATCTTACTGAGAGCCGGGCTGGGGCTTTTAACGGCTTCATCTGTGAGAGGAAACAAGAGTCAGCACGAGAAGCTGGTAATTGAATGAAGTCATGCGCAAACACAGACACACATGAAGACACACACGCAGACAAACAAAGTAGGAGCGATAACAAGACACAAGGGAAGTCATGGACAACCGTGGGACTGGAAAAACTGAACGAATTAAGCAAGCTTTGGGGAGTAAAAACACTCATTAAAGAGAGGAGAACAGACAAGCTGGGAGTAGAAAAAAACTACTATCTGTCAAACATCTGTACGCCTGCGTGTGCACGTGTATGTGTGTGTTTGCAACATGTGAGCAAACACAGTGACAGAAAACAGCAAAACATGGAACAAATCACATGGACCGGCACATTGGTACGGTTAACCCTATTTTAAGAAGTGCTACTTAAAATAGGGTTAAACAAAAGAAACCAAAACAAGTTCTGAAATGAAGAGAGATTTAGATTATTGGTTTTACATCAAAAGAGAACAAATGGGTAATTACAATAGTAGAGTGAATAACCTATTAATATTGATCACCTGCTGCCTTTATATATTATCACCTGGATTTATTAACTGGGACAATAAAGTATATTTCTAATTCATTAGAAGTGCTTTCTATACTGTTTTAGTCATATTCTAGATATTGCTTTAAAAGTTTACATATTACTTTGACTTCTATTAAATCTTTATCCTTTGTTTATATAACATACAACAGTAAGCTTTGTAAATTAGGCTGTTTGCTCTTTTTGCACCAACTTATTCGACAATTTTTGACATACTCCTAATTTGTAAGTTTTATACATATATATATTAGTACTTTTACCTGTTTCCAGTTGCTTTACTTGCGTTTCAGAAGCAACAGAAGTGCCACATCCCATGATGCTCAACAGGGAGGTCCAGGGGTCACATCAGTCACTCTTTTACAAGCATTATGGGATTCCTTTGGATGGCAGCATGTAACTAATGACAATTATTTTTAATTCCAACATTTCTCACCTTTTTAAACATAAACTAAAAAGCTATTATGAGCAAGTATCTGGCACAATGTATTAGACACTTTTTGTCCAAAAAGTGTTTTAAATGTTTGTTTTTTTTAAGAAAATAATTCAATTTTTCTGTCTGGGCTGAGGCCCCTGTCTTACAAAATCCTAGCAACGCCCTTGCTGCTAACAGTCAGTGCTTTACACGCGTCACCAAATTGCACACAAAAACATATGCAGTTATGGAAATAGTCGCATAAAACTTTCTCCTCTTACGGTTTCACTAACAGGAAAGCTTCGCTTCCGGTAGTGTAAGTCGTTAAATCTTACCAGAAGCTTAAATCCGGACGGTCCGCCTGGAATGATGGGAGCGCATCAATTCATGCGTAAAAATGTGCGTCGAAGCCAGCATGGAAAGGTCCAGCTCTGCGTCCTCTCCAAGAGCTGGAGTTGGACATTCAAATGCGAGGAAGAGATCGCAGCATTCCCAGAGAAGTCAAGAGGAGGAGCAGGGTGCACGGCCAGTGCTCAGAGCTGGGAGACGAGACGCAAGCAGCAGCAGCTCCACATGCTACTCCGTATTTTAAATGGAACCATCTAATGTGGTATAAAAGTCACAAATCTGGATTACAAATGGTCCTTGACGTTCTGCTCTGTGTACGCTTGTACATTTGAAATGCTTAGGGATTTTAATTCTTTAAACATTAAACTTATAAATGTGAGTAAAGCTAAGCGGCACAAGGTATAAAGAAAAAAAACAGTAAAATTATATGTCATTTACATCTTTGAGAACATATCACACAGTCATTTACATCTTGAGTAATAATAGTACTTTAATAGGGACTAGGAATACTTGGCACATTTTAATAAAAATTCAATAGGGAACTGTGCTATCCATAAAATCCAACATTTAAAATGTTATTTCAAATACTCATGGGACTGATTCAAGTCCAGCGATAATTCTGTTTTTCTGACTTTAAAACCTTTCAAGAATTTTAATGCGTTATACCGGCCTCATTTCTGAGGGATTGTTTGAGGAAAATGTAAAAATAAAAATAGACCTTAGGCATGGCAGATTCAATTGCCAAATGGAACCAAAGCTTAAAGTGTGTAGGGTAGACTTTACCTACTTTATTCTCAACCATTAAATTTTCAAAATGAGTACAAGTGTTTCTATGCGAGTCAGTAGGCGTCCTGTCAAAGACCTGCCCAATCAAATTACACCAAGTGTCTCTTGTTTGTCCTGTCAAAGGGTGGTTATGTGAAATGTTCCCTTCCTCACAGCTAGATGTCACTAGATTCTACATACCTACAAAACGAGACAGAAGCACTACAGTTTAAAAATGTACTTTTATTAATACCACAGTAAAAGAAAGTTTATAGAGTCCAATACTTCATGCAGCAGCTCTTGCACGAGTCGTCTTTTTTAAGAGTGCGATAGCAGCATCAACTTCCTGCAGAGTGATGAGTTTCAGTCTGTTGCCCTTTGACAGCCGAGATGCTTCAGAGCTCACCAGTCTGAGTAGGAGAGGTCTGGGGAAACAGAGATGCCGACTGGACAGGAAAGTGGGAATTTCCATCTTTGCACAATAAACCTGTTAAGATTGGGGACATTTTAAAAAAAAAAAAAAAAAAGCCCAAGAATTTGAAAGATGATTTTTATGTACAGAATAAAAGTGTCTCATCCAAAACAAAATCTTACATATACACTTCTAGCACAACACAGAACTAGCAGCTCTGACCTCTTTATGAGTTTTGTAGATGAATTTGGAATGATCTCGAACTCTCCTCGGTTTTTTTGCAGGAATCCAGTGAGCTGCTTGAACAGGTGCCTTCATTTTGTTGTGTTCGGTTGAAAACAGGCAATATAAAAAAAATAAATTACACTGCTAGCACAGTCTTTTACACTGCTCCCAAGAAAATCAGAGGCTCTCTGTTAGTACTGAAAAGGAGGTTTTAATGAAAGCAAATTGAAAACAGCTTTGCTTAATCAGGCTCAATTACTTTCACCCACCTGGCTGTAAAGTCCTCAGTGGGGGATCAAGAGCTTTCTGCAGGAGAGAAAAATCTGGCTCAAATAGAAATAACAACATGTGGTCACATAATTTAGAGTTGTGCTTTGCTTTTTGTCTCTTAAAAATTGATGCAGAGTGGGATGCATATCTTCCATGTTCTTGACTTATTAATATCTTAACAACAGAGTGGCAAAAAGAGAAATCCATTTTTTTTCTTTATCCCTCCTATTAGGCTATATATATATATA
>CAEGAE010055461.1:0-24400 GCA_903067095.1 Girardinus metallicus | reverse complement strand
TATATATATATATATATATATATATAAGCATGATAATAGCTAACTGTTACAGTTAGGTAGCGTCATCCTTGATTTATACTAAAATGCCTTCCTCAATGCAGAGTATTTCAGTGACTTCCTCTAAATCATAGGAACAAGCTGTCTGGACGAATTTATTAAATCACAAAGTATTTTATGACTTCTCATTCTTTTCATAGCATTCTCTAAAACTATAATAACAAAAAAAAAGTGACAATTCAAGTTTAATGATTTACCAACTCCAAGAAAAAAAAAAAATTGCATAATCACACCTCTGAGTGGCACTCCTAAGAAACACCTCTGTGAGACGAATCGTCTCCCGGTGGTGCCTCTTTTCATTGTGGTATAAGCAAATATGTGTTTGTGGGATGCCAGGAGGTGGCAGATGTCAAACAAGTTTCAGTTGAAGGAATGCAGGTCTGTTTGGAAACACCGGACCGTCTGTCACTCTGCGTCTCACCCGGAGCCATTAGGCGGCCCGGCCTGTTGAAAGACTGGAAGCTCTCGCATCAGATAATGAGTGACGACAATATTGTTTTCACTGCCAAAATACTGCTGACGCCAGCAACCAGATCAGATAATGCTCTTGTGATCATGTTTCAGTATGAACGCTTTAATTTCTGTGTAGATCTCTGGTTCCTATCAATCTTTGTGATGATTCTTTGTGGGCCCCCTTTTTTTTTTTTTTTTTGCACGCTGCGATGATCCTTTCAGTTGGAAAATCCATGACTGTGTCGGCTCAGTTCGGAGGACACATGGACTGTGAAATCATTGTTTAACTGCTGGGCTAGCATGACTTCATGTGCAAACCAAACTTAAACATACCCCTCTCTGTTTCAAGCCATTTCCTTCGCAAAGTTTTTGAGCATAAATCACTCATCGATGTTGACAGTTGGAAGACGTGACGATGAAAGAACATGCTCAATTTTCTGTCAAAAAAAAAAAAGAAAGAACAAAACTAGTCAGTGCTTTCCCTGCCAGGATACATGGCACGGTTCATCTTTCTTCAGGGAGTGAATTTACAGCTCAGCCTCTGTAGTGAGGCTTTAGAGTTGCTGCTCTGTGCAAATTTGACAGTTTTTTTTCCCCTCCTATTTTCCATTTAGAAACTCTGTGGCTGTTTGAGTTAGAAACGTGGCAGAAAAAAAAGCAAAACTTGTGAGCTCAATCAGAAACGTAGCAGTGACTTTCAGAGAATCTGTATAAATATCCACTGAAACCAAGATTAAAAGTCACCATTGTGTGGCGTTCCTCTTTGATGAGAGCATGAATCATGCACGTGTAAACAAAGCAGGGAACGTTACAGCACCTTTAATCCTGCTGTTATACGCCGAGCGATCGCCTGCGGTTTCATGCGCTGACTAAAAACAAGTGCCTGCCTTGGTATTGGTGTGATGCAGAGCTTCCTGAGATGCTGTGATTTATTTGTTATGTTTGACTCCAGTTCTTCTTTTTGCCCGAGGGGGCCTCGCGCTGTCACAACGGTTAAAGCACAGTTGCTGTTTTGCTCGCTGAGGATTTGATATCCTTTGTTTGACAGATTTTAGTCTCTGGGAACTGTTTTCCCCTTGCTCTGTGCGTCTCTCATGCATCATTTTTCTTTCTGCGTCATCTCTTTTTTTTGTGTTGAAATTCAAACTCTTGAGCAAACAAGAGAATCTTATTCATTCTCATCGTGTCCCGTCTTGCAGTCCTGCCTCCAAATTGCCTGTCTGCTTGATTGGGTTCATTTTAAGTGATACATGATGTCATTCACTGATAAAAATCGATGGATTATCTCAAGTGCAACCAATAAGTCTACTTCAATCTGATGAGCTGCTGTGAGGTCTGACACTGCTATTTACACAAACATGCTAAGTAAATTTAAACTGAACCTCTTAGGCAAGGTTGGAAAGTCCCCACAGGAACTTTCATGCCACTTTTTGCCTGCCTGCCTCCTTTGTGCCCCCTAGGCTTGTGGGGGAACGTGGAGCCCCTCAATGCCCATTTGGCCCTGCCTTACAGAGAATGAGGTCACTCCAAATTCCCCCTGTCCCCTTATAGCCCCAGACGGACCAGCTAAATGAGCCAACCACAGGACCCAACATAAAACTTAAATGGCTCTGTAAAAAGCTGCCAAGCTGATGTGACTCATTAAAAAGCCCTGGCGCCAACTCTTTTTATTAATTCATTATTGTGTTTGGAGGGCGTAAAGTCACAGTGTTCTGTTTTCAAACGTCGCCTCTGTGTGCTGTAGCTCGTTATTTTCCAGTACCAGCCTTTTTCACTTTCATTCTTTTTCTTTTTTTAAATTCGACTGTACAGTGGTACTGCGGTTTTCTGGGTGGCACTTCCTCCAGCTTGTTTATCATCAGACGTTTGAGACTTCACCTGTTGCTGTGATCTCCCCTATCAATACTTTTGAGTCACGTTGTCTTCTCTGCCTGCTCTTTGGGTTGACAGCAGATATAAAAAGGTCTACACAACCCTGCTAAAATAATAAAATAAATGTTTTTTTTGGTTAAACAAATGATAAATAATTTCAGTTTTTTTTTTCCCACCTTTAATATGAGATTTATCATGTATTTATGTAACTGCATAACAAACTTGTTAAAAGAAAATTTTGAAACATAAATAGGAAAAAAATAATATTTTTGCATTAATTGCACACATAAACTAATACTTTGTTAAACTATGTTTCAAAATTGATTATCTACATATACATCTCAATTGTCCTAGTATGGTTTTAGTGACGTTTGTTCATTTGCTTCCTTTAACGAAAGCTGGAGTTAAAAGTTCATCTCATTGTATTTTTGTATTGGTTAGAAAAAAAGGGTGCAAAAACTGCACTACCACTATATGATGCCTCAAGACAAAGCTGTTGTCTTGACAACAGCTTTTGATGTGGACCTCACATCAAAAGCTGAAGAGGTGCACAGAGATCGTCCAAAGCATCAGAGGCATGGCATTGTTAAAAGGTAAATATCAGGAGTGGGAAATAATTTATTTGTTTTTAAATAAAAAATCTCAAGCCTGGCAAAATTTTGCAAAAACAGGTTTTACGTTTTGTAGCATGTAGAAAATTGTGCTGTGGTCTGATGTAAACAAGGAAGACTTTTTTGTCATAATTCTATAAGGTAGCACTATTAATTGCAGTGAAGCACGGTGGTGGCAGCGTCATGGTTTTGGAGAGGGGGTTTATTCAGCTCAAATTGGAGCTGTGTCCCTTCAAAGTGGAGGGACTTGTGAACAATACCAAATATCAATCTGTGTTGGCACAAAACCCTGAAATTTGTTTTAAAAAGCTGAAGATGAAGTTCATATTTTTGCACAACAACGATCCAAAACATACACCCAAATCAACAAAGGAATGGCATCGGCAGAAGAAGATGAATGTTTTTCAAATGACAGCCAGAACTAATACCTGAATTGGATTTAGTTAAGAGAACAGTTTCAGAGTGCAAGCAAAAATGATGGGCTCACAGTACAGAAGAAAAATTGGAAAATGGATATCTGTCACTTAGTCCATGTTAAAAGTGAAGGAATATCAACATTGAGAGTTGGTTATATCAATTGTTGGACTCAAAGAGAAAACTAGAAAGATTACCAGGTCAGGATGCAGCATGCTGATTGATTCCCACCCAAACAGACTCAGTGCTGCAATTAAGTCTGTACACATTTTTCAGCCTATTTTTTAAAATTATTTTTTACCATGAAAGACTTCCTTTTGTTCCCTGATTTATTTGAATCTAGACAAGAAAGACATGGAGACGAAATACATGGTTTGGGTCCACAAAATAAAAGTGGAAAAAGCTCCGAAATGATCACACATTACAGAAACCAGGCATTTTAATAGGGGTGTGTTGACTTTTATATCCTCTGTATTGTGCTGCCTTTACGAGTGCTGCTTTGAGTTCACGAAGGAGATATCCAAATAGGCCAAACACTAGCCAAGGAAACCCAGGCTGGTCACACACCAGACACACACACGCATAGTGGTATGGTGCTGGCAGCTGTTTTTCTAGTATATACATCTTTTCCCATTAGTCCCATTGTGAAATCTTCTACTGATGTTATTTTGCATTTGCAGCAAAATGGAACCTCTGCATAGGGTCATTCTGCAAGTTGGATAAGCTGTAATGGGATAGAAAAGGAGGGGTCTTGAGGCAGGTAATCCAAGCATGTTTTGGTGATGAACTGGGAAGCAAGAGAACCAGAAAGAGGAGAAGAAGAAAGATGGTAGTCTATGTTGGCAGGATTGGGGGCAAGGGGGGGTGGGTGCCTGTCGGTGGCTGCTTCTTCCTGAAACGTGGCCACCCGAGCCTGCTTGGGCCCTGGATGCACATGTGGAACAGTTTACTGTAATGGAACTCTAAATTAGTGGTGGTTTGAAGCTGCCTGCAGCAGTAGGGTGTAATTAACTGGCTCTGTTGAAAGAGAGAGAGCCAGAAAGAGAGGCAGGGTGGGAGCCAGAGCCTTGGAAAAAAGGCATGGGGTGAGAAGTGTGTGTGCGTGTGTATGCATGTGTGTATTTGTGCTTAAGCTCTCACACACATATGACGTGTGGAGTTTTTTTGGGTGCCTGATTGCATGTGTATGTGTCAGAAAGTGTGCGCTGCATATGTGGAAAGCGTTCCCAGTTTTTCTTTTTTTTTTTTTTTTTTATTTCCTAAGCATGGCGCCACCCCTTTGTGCCCCCAAGTGCCCAGACCCCGTCACTGTTCCTCTGTGGGTTTTCTTCTTCTTTTTTTCACTCAGTTCAGCAGTTCACCAGTTCAGCCTTAGATCTTTTCTCCCCCACTCCCTCCCCTCTTTTCTTTGTTTATACCGAATTCATTACCAAGATTTTTTTTTCCCTGTCTTTTCTCCCAGATTCACAAGCCACAGCAGTCCCAAATTCCTTGGCTCTGCTCTTTTTCAAAGCCACATTTTAAAAAACAAGCTGATCACACCACCCACTCATGGAATCACTCGGAGGAAGCAAAAGGCAAATAAAGAAAACAATTTTTTTTTCTTTTTTTTTTTGTCTTTTTTCCCCCCTTTCTTGCGCCAAAAGTCAACAGTGGGGGCATGACTGCAGCCTTGTGTGAGTGTGCCTACTGCGAGCAGTCAGAGTGATGAGCAGCTTGCAGGAGGTCAGAGCCAAAATGACTGGGATTGGAGCCCAACTTGAAGGGAAGATAGTTGGAAGTGACAGCATCAGTTAGCAATCAGTGGATCTCATTTTCCTCATCTATCCCCCCACCCCCCCTTCCCTTCTTCATGCTCCGGACCCCGTGTCTGGGCCTCTGCTCCGGGGGGGAAGAGGCAAAGAGGTAGGCTGCTGTGCTAGGCTGGCAGCAGAAACAGAAGAGGTCTTTATAGTGGAGTTCTGGTGATTTAAATCATATGGCATAGCCTGGAATGACTGTAGAAGTCTGGAAACTCTTCAAAACTAAAGGAACAAGAGCTTTCTCTCTCTTTCTTTTTCATTCCTATTTATTCCTACTCCCTCCCTCCTTCCTACTAATCCTTGTTACAACTTTTTCCAAACCTCTTTGTTCTGTTTTCGTTCTCTCAGTTATAGATTTTTTTTTTCTTCCAGTTTTCCTCTCCAAGCCCATTTATTTATTTACCTTGCTTGTCTTTATCAGTTATGGTTCAGGACATCCCATCCTTCCCAACTTCCACTTCCCTTCTACTTCCCTTCTCATCATACCTGTTAGTATGAACTTTACACACTCGTCTTTCGTTAAAGCTACAAATGAACGTTTCGCTGTCTCACAATGGAGATGGATGCTAAAATAAACTACAGATTTTATCCTTAGATTCATGCCAGTTAGAACCACTTGTTTTGATTTATGGTGTGAGTTTCTTTGTAAGAAGTGACACAGTTCTTTGCTCTCTCCTCCTCAGAAAGCTGACTGGATAAGTGCCTTGAAGGGGACCCCGGCTTTCCCTCAGCACTTCACTGCTTACTCTGAGGACTCTGTTTTTGGCTCGGTGGAGGATTTTTTTTTTTTCAAGGGGGGGTTAGAAGAGCCTCGGAGGCCTGCTACAGACCCCTGGGTGCTCTGTCGACATGGCTACCAACAGGGAGCAGCAGGTGGGTCACTTGACCGGCTTCCCGCCTGCTGTCTACCCCTTCCCCTTCAACTCCATGAGAAGTCACTCCCCCTTTGACCTGCTAGCCAACAGCAGCCTGTTTGGAAGATTTGGGGCTGACCTGCCAAAGGAGATGGCTGCTCTCTGTAAGTCTTTCTTTTCATCAATGTGTGGGTTTAACTTAGCTCTCACTTGCCACTTGTGTCTCAGCTGCAGGTGCAAACATTGGAAAGTGAAATGCCTTGAAAGTGATTTTGAATTTTCCCACATATTATCATGTCACAACCACAACCTTTAATGTATGTCATCTATATTTTTTTTGATAGACAGGAAAAAAAACTGTGAAGCAGAGGGAAAGTACATGGCTTTTCAAAAATATGAGTACAAAAAAATCTGAACCATTACAACCACCTGCCTTTCAGAAGGCCCCAGAGGTTTTCCAGACGACATTAGTGAGTAAATAGCATTTTGAAGCTCAAGGAACACAGACAGGGTAAGGACAAAGAGGTAGAGAAGTTTACTCAGAAGTAGGTGAGATGTTCAAATGAACTCCAGTAACAGTAAAAATCCAGAGCTCATGTATCACAATCTGCTAACAACAGAAGTATTAAAACAAACTCCGCAGACCTGGCCTCCAAGTACACAAAGCCATAATTTTCAGTTTGCCACAAGCCATGCAGAGGTCAGAGCAAAACATGTGAACGGTCTGAGATGAAAGAACAATTGAATATTTTAGCCTACTTTTCAAAGCTCTGTGTGTGGTGAAAAATGAACACCCTAAGAATATCGGCCCCCCCTAGTGAAACATGGTGGTGTCAGCGTCATGCTGTGGGAAAAAATGGAAGGTGGTCAGAGTTGATGGAGGAATTAGATGGAGTAACGCACTGGACAGTTTTAGAGGGTGTGAAAGGGACTGGGACGGAGTTGGACATTGAAAACACAACCAGAAGTGCAAAGGTTTATGTCAGCATATTCTTGTCAAAGTTTATAGCTAAAGCCATTCAAAAATTTGCGGCAAGACTTTAAAACTGCTGTTTACAGACAGTCCATATCCAGTCTAACAGTGCTGGAGCTATTCTGCAAAGAGAAGGAGGCAAAAACTTACACAAAACTGGATGTGCCCTGAAAGATTTGCAGAAGGAAAGTGACAAACGGGGGTCTTAACTATAGGGGAATTGCAGCAATTGCAGGACATGCACTGTAGTTTTTATTTTATTTTATTTTTTTTACTTTTAATGACATTTGAAAACATAGCATTCCTTTTTTGGTCGACTTTACAGCTACTCAACAGTTCTATCACATAAAATTTCACTAAAGTACATGAAATTATGTTGACGAAAAATGACAAAAAGTAAGAAAAGTCAAGGAATACAAATAAATTTACAAGGCATATTAAATTACCATCAGCTTAAATTTCTGATTTAAACTGGAAAGTGGAACTGATACAACTATTTAAATTGCACTTCATTATGTGTAATTTTGTGATAAATGGAAAATGTAAGCGTGTGATATAGAATGAGTGGTAGTAAAAGAACGAGGAAAAAAACCCCATCTGCTTTCATCAATGCAATGATTATTCTGCTCCTGTGGTTTCCTTATATGCATGGTACTTGTAGATGATGTGGTTATGACCACACACTCTGGCTGCTGCTTCTCCTATGTGGGGGTGCGCGTGAGTGTGTGTGTGTAAGGCAGACAACCCACAAGTCTGAAACAGGAGACAAAACAACATTCTTTCTTTGTGAGGTGATGAATAATGAGTGACAACAAGTATTTGAAAATGAGCCATATTGCAGTTCTTTATTCAGGCAAAGTTTACCACAAACCTATTTGAAGAGGGAAAGGTGATCAAAGCACATTTTTTTAGGCTCTTCTGACGTCCCTTGTAGTTGTCATTGTGGCCACAGGGGGTGCTGCTGTCCTCTCGGTGTCAAACTGGGATGATATATGGGAAAAGGAAGCACAAAGAGGAGAGTGTTTTTGTGACATGCAAAAAAATAGCAAACAAAACTAGCCACATTAGACGCACAATGCTCGTTGTTGAAACCACCTGCTTGTCTACAGCAAGATTCTGGGACAGGGTGGATCCTCATTCAAAACTATTGCAGCACGGGAACCAAATCAGGTTGCTAGTTTGACAGAAAGGAAGCCTGAAAGAGAGGAGAAAGAATGAAACCTTCTGTTGATTTAAAGGTAAGCAGGAGTTATTTGAAATCTGACCTGACTGAGGAGGTGGTGGGTGATAATGGGTGTGGGTGGCAACAGCTGAGCACCCCCCACCCCTGGCGCCCCCCAATCTCCCTCTGCCTATGTATGCAGTCCCCTTTTCGCCCTGACCGCAGCATGCCTGAGCACCTCTCCAGCTTTTCAGCCGTCAATCACCACCTCGCCCCCACCTCTTCCTTCTTACCGCTGCTGCCCACCTAATCCTCGAGGTATTTCCAGAAAGAGAGAGAGGGAAAAAGAAAGAGAGAGAGAGAAAGAGAGAGAGACAGAGCACCTGGGGGTAATGTCCCAGTGTGGTGGAATCCAGGAACACGCCCTGCAAGGAAAATACACAGATGCACGCAGGCAAACAGAGCATCAGACGCAATCTTCCCACAGACTCTCTTCTGCACACACACAGCACTTCTTTCATCTAAAAACTAGAAACATACCCACGATACAGAATGAAAATCCCACTGCACTGACAGATGGATTCTTTTAGACTTTTTTTTTTAACCCTGGCATGAGTTAAAACAAAAACAAGTATCAAAGCACAAACAGACACAGGCAACCACATGCACTGGCTCTTCATACGCGGCTGCTTGTACGGACACATCCATGTTGGCAGTGGTATCATTCTCAGGGGCGAAAGGGGGTGTATTTAGTTGAAGCTTGTTGTCAGGGCTGAAACAATGCTCTAGCCAAAGATTAGGTCAAGATTGCCGTGACAGCTTGCTTCAACTCAGGTCAATTATACATGTTTTGCATTTTTTTGAGCTGTGGTCACTTTAATAAATAGAAATGTGTATGTTGTTCCTTTGCTGATTTCCGCTGTGATTTCAAAAAGCATTCATACTGTGAAATGTTTAGCATTTTGTCATGTTGTAAACTTTTATGTGGTAGTCCAGTATGTTTTTGCAAAGGGTAAAATTATTTTCTAAACATTTTATTTAAAAAAAAAATAAATCTATATATATATAAACAGATGTATACTCTGATACCCCCAAATAAAACCCAGTGCCTTTAAAAAGTCATCTAATTATTTAGATGACTCCAATTGTGGGTAATTTAATCTCCTCATGAATACAGCTGTCCTGTGAAGGCCTCAAAGCATGGTAATGAACTGGAGGAACTGCAGAAATCCACAGTTAAGGTGTGAGAGGACAGATATTAGTGGAAAACTCAATGACTCTGGCTTTAAAAGAAGCCTGGGAGGACAAAAGTCATTATTGAAAGAAAGCCACACCAACACATGGTGGATGGCACCATGTTTAGAGGAGGCCAAACTGAACTTTTTGAATTAACAATGGAAATCAAGCTGAACGCAACAAAACATGGCAGTGTCATTCTGTCTGAGTTTTTTCTTTAGCAGGGATGAGAAAGTTGGTTAAATTGGATGGAGGAAATTGATGGAGCTTAATACAGGGAAATCCTGATAGAGCCAGCAAAGACAAAACAGTTTAAAAACTGGTGGCCACATAACCCCAAAAGACTTGCTACCATCTGTTCGTCTGTCCCAGTAATTAAATTTTTTAATGGGAAAAACGTAAAGGGATATGAATTTTTTCTTGTATACCCCTTGAATTATTTTACAGTGCTTTTGTAAAGCGCTCTACAGCAACTGGGACAATTATTAAAAAGTCTCATATTTCAGTGCAGATTTACTACGATATTTTAATATATGCTTCTTTTCTCAATAAACAGATTAATTCTAAAAACTCTTAAACTCTTCAGCCCTCCATCATAGTTTCCACTTTAAATTGTGGCAGCTCAGTGGAAAACTTTATCAGCTTTTAAAACATCCCATTGCTGGATCTCTTGACAAGGAATGTTACAAGTCATTTTGCTGACAGCAGTCTCATTCCCGGCTCTCTTAAAGCCTTGCTGGGAAGACAAAGGGACTTGGTCTGGACATTCCCCAGACTCTGTTTTTCTTTTCCTTCCACTTTTTTTTTTTTTTTTTTCTTGAAAAGTTGTCCTAACAGTCCTGCTCATTGTTGTCAGGCCTGTCTGAAGGCTATCCTGTGAAAATACCTTCCACATCCATGTGGGTTTCTGAGCTTAATATACTAAGCTCTATCTTCTTCGGCGCTCTGCATTTGAAGTCAGTAAATGACAGATACCAAACTTTGTCAGGCGTGCACTACTGCGCCGACCTGTCGGGGCACCTCCAGTGACGATGCTCGGTTTTGGCACAGGAGTGTCTTTGGAAATACCTGTTCTGCTGGGAAGAGACCGAACCTGGAAGGAATGGAGTGAACTGGCTGCCATTTTTTTCCTCCCCGATGTCATTAAAAGGAAGAAGATGACCCAGGAAATGAGTCATGTGACCATGTGGGTGTGATTTCGGTCACTGCTGTCTATATATTTGAATGAATGTGCTCATCATCTGTGACATGGTCTGACGGCTCCTTTGTGCAGTTTGTAACAGAGACTGTTACCAGTTTATCTCTGTCATTACGGGAGTCCTTCACACAAACAGTTGGAAGTCCATTAAGGCAGCTTACTGTGTGATAACATCGTCACTGAGCCCTGAAACCCTAATCTCAACCCCTTCAAAGAGCTCTGACTTTCCCCTTCACAATGTAATTCTTTGGGTTACGCTAAGAAAAACCCCCAAAAAAGACAACATAGATGAGAGGTCCAGTTGTGAATGATGGAGGAGTGGAAAAAAAAGCCTCATATTAATAGAATGGAATGAAAAGCTTGTTGAAACCTGTACAGAAAGCGGCTCAGCTGTGCCTCTGGTGGAGGGTAGGTGAAAAGTCGGTGTAGTGCACAAAGAGCAAACAACACAAACTAAAAGCAGGTGGCGAGTCCTTACTGCAGCAAAATTATCCCCATGTGGTGATTTTGTAACACTCACTTGTATGAAGGATCCTTTCTGATGGGATTTGTCGAATGAAAATGCTTAGGTGAAGGAGAGGGACTACAAACGGGAGGACTTCTCTGTCGGAGGCAAAGCAGAGCACAGACAGCACATTGTAACACGTTATTTATTTTCTTAAGTGCTTGGTTTCAGCCTGCCACTACCAGGGGTGGTGAAGTTCTTGTTGATGTAGGCTTAGATGTGTCTGGGTGCACATGTCCGTGGTTCGGTGGGTGAGGTGTATATTTGGAAAAAGGCAGGGAGATGGAAGAGAAAGTGATTTATGCAAGGAAATGAAAATATGGTCACAGCTCTGCTACTTCTCACATGCAGGTAGAAAAGTCTTTACACTGTCAAGGAATGACACGTTTATTTTGAAACAGAAAGAGGCAGCTGGTTGGATATGAGAAGTCACCTTCCTGTTTGCTCTTGAGCGCAAAATTAATCTGGGTCTAGGGGACCAGTTTAAAAGAAACATCACGAGGTCATAAACACAGACGACAATAACTTATGAGATAACAATATAACACCGAGGTGAAATGCATCTAATGCAGCTTGCAAAGATATTCGCACTCTTTCAATTTTTTTCACATTGGGTCACATTTTAATACATTTTATTGCTGTTTTATATGATAAATTAACACACAGCAGTGCACCATTTTGAAGTGAAACGAAAAGAAATGTTTTCAATTTCTATACAGATAAAAATCTGAAAATTGAGGCATATATTTGCACTCGGCCACCTTTAGTCAATGCTTTGTAGAACCACTGTCTCCTGCAGTTAGAGCTAGGCCTGTCATGTTAACAAATTTTGCTGGACGGTAAATTGTGATGGACGGACGGATGGAGATTATTGCAATAAACTGTAATATTGTTGTCGTGAGGCCATTTTTAATTAATAAGACTAATAAACTTTTGATAGTAAAATTTTGTAAAGAACACTTAGCACTTGAACTGGAACATATTTTAAAAATCCAAAATAAAACACAACCAAAAATAATACTGAATACCTGAAACCTTAAATACTGTTGTTACAGTGGTAAGTGTCTGTAACCAAATTTCCCTTCAAAAAAATATTAATCATCAGAATGGAAATGATCAAGTTCATTTCATCGTGCGATTAATTGATCAATTGGTTAGTTGCTTATTTTGACAGACTTAGTTAGAACTGTGAGTCTTTTGGGGTTTTACACATCTACAGGGTAGTATTTGTGCTAACTCAGGTTGGACTTCAATTGGATTTAGGTTTAGGACTTTAACTTGGCCATTCATGAAGATGAAGATGCTTTGATCAAAACCAGGGCTGTACAATGCTATTCTGCAAGTTTTGAAAGCATGCCAGTTCCAAACACACTTGGAGGACTGGATTTGAGCAGCCCAGGTCTTAACCCTTCCATTTCCTGCAGCTCTTTCTCTCTGTTTATGATGGTTGTGCTGGTGGAGGATGAACCTGTACATAAACAGCAGGCCTTTTGCAGCCACTTACAGGTTTTCTTCCAGGATTGCATTGTATTTACGGGCATCAAACTTCCCACAAACTCTGACCAGCGTCTTTATCCCTGAAAAAGTTATTCGACCAGCATGACATTGTCAGACCTATTTACACCATTGACATGGCAGCCAGTTGACATCTAAGTAAAAACATAGCAATTTTTTTTTTAATTCTGAGTTATTGTAGCCAATAATGAAATCACAGTGATGTAACCTGGCTCACTGAGTTTGAGAACACCTTATTCACGGCATTTGAAGAACAGAATAAGATAATTACTTTACTTAGTACTTTATCAATCTTTTTTTTTGTCAGTTGCATCAATAGTGTCATTATTAAGAGCTCACAATTTGAACACAAATTTAATTATTTGAACAGTCCAATTTAGCTTAAATGAAACTAACTCTAATAAAAACTACAGAAGCTGTACTTATTGTTAATATTTGAACTTATTCTATTACTAAATGGCTTTAAGTGTTTGCCTCTGATTTGATTAGTTTATTTGTGTCTGTTTCTACCCAACGTATCAAACTAAACCATACTCTTAGATTCTGGTTTGCACTGCTACTAGTGCCAGCACTTCATCAGAGAAACCATTGTTCCTTTTCCCACTCCTTTCTGGGATTTCTGCTCCTGTGACCACAATCTACATGGCAAATTAGTGATGCTATGGCTGCAGGGTTTGTGTTTGTGTGTGTGTGTCGCTGTATGATGACAGCATGTGTGGAGCTGTTTGGATGCATACCTGACGTATCAGTGAAATGTCTTTAATTAACAGCTCGGCATCATCTGACAGCCCTACTTTCAGCTCCCGGGGAAACCACCAGCATCAAGATGACAGCTCTTTATTTTTGGAAATCAGTTCCTGAGAATGTTTACGTAAAGAGGAGGAAAGGCAACATTTTGACACTGGATAAACAATATAGATATACCAATCAGACATTACCATTTCCATTTTTTGTTCTTATTGGTTTGTGTTTGTTAAAGTCTAATCTGTCGATCTCAATTCTTCGTTCCTAAGGAGTGTAACTCGTAACAGAAAAAGTGGTGGTTTTGAATACAACAGAAAGAGTCATAATAGTGTCCATATTTGTGCATCGAAGCTTATGTCATAGACCTTTTGAAGAATGAATTTCCGCATTTAAACACCTGCTGTTGATCAATGACGTAAAAGACTGGAAATGGTGGGCAGTATTATTTCTGACACTTAAAAATAGGGGAAAATAATTCTGATAAAGAAAATGATGAAGAAATTTGAAGGCAGATACTAGCAAAAAAAGCAACAGTTATGATTAACAGCAACTGAGTCACAACACCTTTTCTATAATTTTAGCCCAGTTCTACAAAAAAACATTAATAGCCACTACAGTACCCGCATGCGCAAAGTACCACATATGGGTACTTTATGCCCATATGTGGTCTGTGTGGCTTTTCTGACTCTCTATCAAAAGTGGCACATAGTAGTGGGTGATGGTCAAAATGCATGAGCTGAATTTAACTTCCTCCATGAGTACTTATCTGTCAAGGTAAATTTTTTTTTAGCTCATTTTGTTGTTTTGCAACTATTTAAAAAAAAAACAACGAACTATATTAGACTATAATACCCCACAAAATATAAATAAATAAATAATAAAAAAATGTGGGTTGTGCATACTTTTACCTCTTGCTAAAAAAAATAAAAAGAGTAATGAAGAATATTGGGTTTTTAACAAGATGCAGTTCTGAGTATTCATCTAAAAAATTAAAGGGCATTTAGTTAGTGAAAAAGAGAGCAAGACAGGTTCTCAAGAATTTTGTTGTACATTAAATTTTTTATTATTTTCTTTGTGTGTGTAATTTTGTCTGTTTGTGTATTTTAGGATGAAATTTACAATTTTTTTCTTCCTACAAGTTTTTTGTACATATTTTAAACTAAAGAGAGCAATTGTCTGTTTGGCTGTTTTCTTGCATGCCACTGACTTCTATTCAAACTGTTTTGTTTTTCAATGGAGTGTTATTACAATGTGTTTTCAATGTTAAGCTTCAGAGTTTCCCATGTTGCTGTTTTCCACTAGGGAAAGGTCATTTTTCACTGATAGTAAAACTATCAATGTCTACATATGGAATGGAAAAAAAGTTTTGATGACAATTTAATGACTTGTCGAAAAATAATTTGTCGTCACGTTGCTGCCAGCTTTTATTTTCCCTTGAATATTATCACATCTTCTCCCAGAAACAAAGATGTAGTTTGCACTGACTATTTGCTGCTCTGATTTTACCCATTCTAATCCTTCTATTTAAAATGTCCTTGCCTTAAAATTCCTCTTCTGATTTTTGTCTTTACTTTTTATCTTCTTTTTTTTCTGTGCCATCTCGAGCCAACTTTCCCTGAATTCTGTAAACGTCTTGCAGCTCCTACATGAGTCAAGACAGTGCTCACACACAAGTGTGTCTGATGCACGCCTGCAAGTTCGAAAAGCCTGCAAGGGGGGTTGCTGGTGAGCCAGAGGCAGCAGAGTGTTCTACAGCTTAGACATGATGACAGATGAAGATAAAGAGGATACTATTAAAAAAGGGAGGGGTATGTTTTCAGTCGTGCCTTTTGAGAGCAAATGCAATGAAGTGAATGTGCAAGAGCAAGAACGAAGGGCTGAGTTTTTTAAGGTGTGGTGGGTGAGTCCATGGGAACAATATGTGTGTATGGGGACATGGGGGAGCGGGTGTTTGGGTTGGGGTGCTTTGGCTGAACAGCAATGAGATCTGTCACTTCTCCTGCAAAAAAAACAAAACAAAATAAAAACATGGGCAGCATAAGGTCATAACAAGGCAGATAGAGGCAGAGAAAGAGTGGAAAATACTTCTCTGAAAGATGGCCAAGGCTGATAGCTGTCTGAAAAGTAGCGTTGTGGTGGGACCAGCATGTGAACAGAGGCAAACATGGCAACTCATAAGTCTAGAGCTTTCTCTCTCTCTCTCTCTTTCTCTCTCTCTCTCTTTCTCTCTCTCTCGCTCTCTCTATCAGCAGTGCGACACTTTCTCTACAGATAGATGAGAATGAAGCTGATGACTGGATAAGGGGTTTTGCTATGTGTAAATGTGAAGGCTGTACATTAAGCAAAAATAAAAAAAAGAACACTTGGACTACATTAAAGCTGCACAACATACTCACATGTCACCATCTCTGCACTATCAATGTGTGTATATGTTGCAATCAAAAAGGACTGATTAGATGGAATATGCGGTGTGTTTAATGTTTCTGGCTCCATGCTTTAAAATTGTCCTTTTCAATGATTTATTTGGCAATTTGAATGAACTTTCACTGTCCTTAATGCTTACAGTGATTAAGATTAGAAAGCTGAGAGAGACTAGTGGGGATGTCCTCGTGGTAGAAAAGGAAGAAAATAGTCAGGAAAATGGGGTTTTATCATAATCAACGTTGTCATTGCAAAGTTCAACAATAATAGTGCAGTTTTATGTTTTTTGAATACTGTGTACAAAAAATGTAAAAAGGAAATAAGTACTTTATCAAAAATGCCAGTGTTTAACTCAGTAAATATATTAGTAATGTATTTATTGATTTGAAAGTCGTGCAGGTGTTGGTAGCAACCCAACATATTCAACATATAGAGATATCAATCATCCATCCTTGGTAAATGGATACTAGAGACACTTACTGAAATGTATTTAATATCTAAGTAAAGGCCTTTGTTGGAATCAGGGTATCTCCTGTATGAAGAAATTAGTTGCATGCATAGATGTACAACTGGACATTTATCAGGTGATTGACTGGGACATTCTTGCATCTTTATTTCTTCTCTCCATTCATTCTTAAATTATAAGACGTCAGGATGTGCCATTTCCTGGGAAATAGTCCCATTATATTTTAATCATCTTGTCAACTCCAAACTTCACTGTTGGAAGGTTTTTAGTGCAATGTCCAAAGGCATTTCTGTTCAAAACATGCCATGTGGAATGACATGCAGAGAGTGAAACTTTTGTCTCATCTCACCAGATTGCATTTCTCCACATTTTGACAGGCTTCAAAAGCTTTTTCTTAAGCAGTACTGTGCAGTGAGCAGGCATAGAGAATCTGGCTGTTGTGCACACTACTTTAATTTTTTTTTTTTTTTTTTTTTTTTTCCAATTTAATGTCTTTCTGAAGCTCATCTCTCTTCAGTAACTATTCTAATATTTTTTTTATTCCCTTGTAAAAATTATTTCATTGAGCGCACTATGGTGGCTTGTTTATGGTAAAATTACTGTCTTTTCTCTTTTGCATTATAGCCACAGCCGTGCTCACTGTAACATCTGGTAGATTATTATGTATTTAACCAATAGCATGAGCTTAGTTTGCTAAAATAAGGTTGTAAAGGTTTGAGAGAGTCCTCTTTTATCCATAATGACATGCCTCTTCTGTGATATCTTAGAATGAGAAGCCTTTTTTTAGGTCATTAAAAAAGGACAGATTCATCTCATATTCATTTGCCCTGTTAAGGAGAGGGATTTCTTGCTCATGTTTTTGTGTGTTTCTTGGCTTTTTAAGCTCTTTATTTTCACATTTACGCATTTGTATGTGCAGTCATTACCCACATTAGTTGATAATTTTATGTTTTTGAATTTTATATTTTTCTTCCAATGAAGAACAATATTTACAAGTTCAGCACCTACTTTCCCAGCTGCATTTTATGTTTAGGCATACATTTTTCCTGTTTAGTAAAAAAGACAAAGCATATGGCTTCTCATAAATGTCAATGCAGTCTTGGTCTTGCATATTATCAATCTGACTGTGTTGGAATTGAGCCCATCATCTCCAGTAATCTGCTTCTGCAAGTCCACACTCTGGACGCTTGCCAAATTAAAAAAATAAAAATGCCTACATTCCTCTTTCCAAGTCGCTATGATGCTTTAAAGTGGAGGCTCGTCTTTATTACCTCACACAAAACTGAGTTTTTTACGGTTTGGCTGAAAGCTGAATGGCTGTATACAGAGGAAGTGGCAACAATGTGTTGTATATGTCTTATCTGTAATTGGCATCAGAGTGTCAGACAGTAGTAAACCTGATTTTCCTGGGCTGCTGCTCACGTGCAGCCAAAAGCAGACTTTTTCCAGCTGTCCTTTCTGTTTCTGCTCAAAAAGATTTTAAGTGCTTTCTTTTTTAAATTCCTCATATTAAATTCACTCGAGGGTAGGAGCCAACACAAAATGACCAGCAATTTGGCAGTTGGTGAAAATGAGATATTTCCAAAAACCAGAAATGAATACAGAGAACTTTGTCAACTAAAACAAATCACGCAGTCAAGAAAAAATGGCCGTGGGGATCTTGATGAAATGGAGAGCATTTGTAGAAACAGAAGGGGGAGAGAGAAAAAAACCAGAAGAATTAAAGGAAAAAGAGATGGAGAGACTTGTGAGCCAGATTTGGGGAGAGAAAGAGGGAGGGCAGGATAAGTTTGGGGGGAAAGTTAGTGGCCCTGTGGGGGTTTCTTCTGGAGTTCAACCTCTCTGGCTGGGGAAGGAAGGGGAGGAAGGAGGAGGAGGGAGGGGGAAGCAGAGAACAACCTGGGTCAGCAGCAGTATGGAGTATGTGTAGATTAGATGTCTAAACTCGCTCTGCAAACTCTCCAAAGCCCTGAAAGACTTGCACCGCTCGTAGCTGGTTGCCAATAAGACAAGAACCTGTGGGGCTAGTGGTCTCGGTTACCGCCTCAAAGACCGTCAAAAGAAATGTTAAAAAACACAGAGATGGACAAGGCTCCATAAATCTAAAAAAAAAAAAAACACAAAACAGAGGAATCTCTGGTGTGAATGCATGATAAAAAGTGATAGTGTTGCAGCTCGCCAGTCCAAAAATCTATTACATAGAACTTTTTGAGCAGCTGGGGATTATCCAGTTTTTGGTTTCCAGAATCCTGGATGAAATTAGCTGCTGGGCAAGAAAAAAGCAAGGCAGAAATGAGACAAAAGATAATTGTGTAAGTTGGTTGACAGAGGGGACGAGCAATATGGACTTGAAATTTTTTCACAGCATTTTGTGATATAGCGATGACATTCAAAGTGATGATTAAAAACATTTAAAGAGAATAATATCAGAGCCCAACAAAAACAAATACTGCTTAAAAATAAAACTTATCTATTTTAAAATAAATATTATGTTCATTACACCATTTATAAGTAGTAACACTGAACAGCTAGACGGCACATAATATGAAATCAGAACTATAAATACTTCCTAATGCTTTCATGGAACCAATGCTGAAAAAAAAAATACTTCAGGAGTAAGAATCACAAACCCAACCAAAATGTGCATTTCTAGGATAAAGATAATTAGAGTTTATTGCAATATTAACACTTCTAATCAGAACCCTCATGAATTAGTCATCCCAGATAAGAAAAAGGTTGCATTTAGCTTCCAAATTAATAAATTAGATCAACAAAACAGTCACCAAAATACCCATGGCTGACAGAAAACGAAATGAACTCCAAACTAATTTTCATGTTTTCAACTCAGCAGTAACTAAGACAACTTTTAAAAGCAGAAATGCACATCATACACATTTATAAAAAAAAAATCTGGCAAACTTTTAGCCACTCAATCAATGAAGGGGTTTAAAGCTGAGAGGCAGGAACAAAAAAAGAAGAAAAAAAAAGCTGCAACATCACTGATGGAAGCAGTTTGTCATCCAACTTAAACGCTTTTGCTCTTGTCGTCATAAAGCCTGCTTTTATGACCTGACAGCTGTACGAAGAAACGCATAAAAACTGCTGATGCTGTTTACTGTCAGACGGAACAAAAGAGCTCTTTAAATGTGCGCCTGTCTGTGTGATAAGTGTGCAGCCTGCATTTGAGTCTGACTTTCTGTACGCGGCGACTTAAGAAAACAAACCAAATGTCTCAGAGCCGGAGCAGTCGCTTTTGGGTCAACAAACACCGTAATGAAAATCAATCAAACTGGCCAGAAATGAAAAAAAGCATGGTTACTTTCATCAGACAGGGAACGAGTGAAGTGTTAGACTGAAAGAAAAAGAATGGGAGAGAGAGAGAAAGGAGGGGGGTAAGGAGTGAGGGCACAGTGTGTTTATGGAGAGTGTAGCTCGCAGCACAGATTGACAGGAAATGGTGTCTTTTTTGCCTTCTCGGCTGTACCACTTGTACCAGTTTGACAGGGGTGGAGATGAATGTGCAGAGCTCACAGAGTCAGCCTATTCTATTATCATATATCTCCCATTGTATCAGGATGTTTGCTCTAGTCCAGCCAGAGTCTGTCAGTCTGCTGAGCAACAGTTAGGACCAGCAACTGGCTTTTTTATTGACCGTGGACTGCCTATTGATTTCCACCCCCCTGATTTACTATCGCTGTGACGGTGCTACTGCTTTTTGAAATTGAATTGCTTTCATCATTACTCTTGAACAGTGAGCATGAAAGATGATGGCAAGCACGTCGCAGCAGAAACACAAATGATGGGAGGGCCTCCGTTTACGTGTCAAACGTCATGTCCTGTTCTGTCCGCATCCTTGCATCAGCTTCAGCGGGTATAAATTACAAATGAGGTCAAGTGAGCCTGCGAGGAGTGTGTCTAGCACATGGTGTGTTTGTATATTGGAGGTATTTGTCTGTGTAAATGCACTGCTGGGATTGAGAAAGGCAGCCCTCATTCATCACTGTAAAAGTACTTCCTGAGGGGAAAGGCAGAAAGCACTGCCCCGTCCTCTGTTCCCCGGAGCAGACAGAGAGGAGGGAAATATTCTCTCCCCCTTCTCTCCCCCCTGGCATCTGGTTTCTGGGTTCAGCCACATCACAATGTTCTTCCTCTCTCTCTCTTTCTGCGTCTCGGATTCTCTCTTTGACAAGCACATACACACCAGGCCTGTGGCTGGGGCTTTAATATGGTTATGATTAGAGACGGGGGGCTCGGTAAGGGGAGGGGGAAGAGAAAAGAGGCTCACATTTACTGCAGAAAACTGGGGGAGGTGCTGTGTGGAGCAGATCTGAATTGAAGATGCTTGCGAATAAGGAGTGTTTGTTTTGTTTGCATCAAGCACGAACGCAGCACAGGCATGGGAATAAAGTTTTGGACTTTGAGCAGATTGGTTGCTCCTCTCGTGCAAGTTCCGCTGCCGGACAGCACCCATCTCTCCTCCCTCCCCTCCTTTTGGTTCTTCTGCTCCCCGCCTCCTCTGGCATTCTCTCTGACTCTCTCCACCCCCTCTCAGAGCGTCATGCCTAGGCAGTTGGTTCACTCCGCCGTGTCTGGGGCTCAGCGAGAACTCTGAGAGGCTGTTATTTAGGTCTGTTACAGCGCACCGAGCAGGGGAGGGGGGGAAAGCAGAGAGGCAGAGATCAGCCCTCAGGAACCAGATCTGCATTCCAGCCAGGACGGAAAAAAAGTGGGGGGAAGCTCGGCATCTGCAGGGCCAGAGAGTGACAGCAAGGGAGAAGTTGAAAGGGGAGGGAAGCGGGTCCAGATAGCTGCGGCGGGCTGTATTGTTGTCACTGCCTTGGTGAGTGACGTGAGCAGTGGAAGCAAGACAGTAGCGGCAGGCAGGCAGGACTGAGCCTAGTAGTGATTTGTGCTGAGGGTTGGGGGGGCAAACATGTTTGACTGCATGGAAGCCCTGGGAATGGGCCCCCGTCAGCTCTATGATGTCACCAGCCGCGGTGCGTGCATGTTGCGGAAGGCGAGCCCCTTCTTCCCGGCTTTGGACCCCTTCGCCTGGACGGGCAGTGCCAGTGTTCAGTGTAAGTGGCTTCCAGCTTGGCTTTATGTGTGACACACTCCATTCTTTCTAGTTCTCTCTTTCTCTCTCACTTTACTCTCTCTCACACACACACACACAGACACAAACATACTCCTTCTTGTTGCTGTCTTGTTTACCCCTCAGGGCTCGACTGAGGGGGCTGCTGTCAGGGGGCTGCCGAGCAGGACAAGAAAAGACTGGGACAGACAGTCTCTTCTTTCCTTTTCTCTCTTAGCAGCCAGCTTTGGCTGCTCGGAAATTAAAACTGAAACTTTCCACGGGGATGCTACATTAAAAGAGTTAGCTGTGTTTATTTACTTTGGTATCCTCATGAGAATCAAGTTCTAGTCACAATAAGAGCCACTTGAGGTTTGAACTTGCCTTGTCAAAGTAGAGTGACAGGAAGCAAATTCCTCTTAAAAACTATTCCCTTCTGTTGCTCATGTCGGTTTTCTACAGCAATACTGTCTTTGGGAGTTTTGATCTGCCTCCTGTAGCCTTTATAGGTCAGAGATTTGGTTTACGCTTACAGCCTCGAATTAATAAGCTGATGAATTATTTAGGGAATAAATTAATGAAGAAATAGGAGCACACACAAAGTCCTGACAAAGCAAAGGGGCCAGCTTTCTCCGCTCTCTCTATTTCCCTGTTGTTGCTCTGTCGGACTTAAGAAAAGCCTCTGTCACTTAAGCCAACTGGGGTCCATTTTTCTACAATCTTCGGTGTGGCTATTACTGCCATGTGAGTGTGTGATAGTTGGAAAAAACATAATAGGTATAAGTGGGGGGGGAAAAACTGGAGGGAGCCAAGCCAGTTATGATAGCGGAGTGGAAAGCATTCAAGAATGTACGAAAAGCTGGAGGTGATGGGGGACCTTTCTTTTTTTTTTTCTTTCTCTCTTTCTTCTGCGAGCTTATCCTTCTGCTTTTTGTTCCTTGTTACTGCGTCTCAGTGGGGGGAGTCATCTGTCTTCATTAATCGTGAAGACACCAGCATTTCAGTGGCCGTCATGCACACTGGCTGAGCTTTAATGAAGACAGATGCCCTGTCAGCGGAGGCTGAGGCCAGAGGGGACTCAAGCCAGCCCTAGCCTGCTCTGCTACAGCTAAGCAAATCCCAGATCATAACAAGATGAGATTTGTTTATTTAATCAGGGCTCTCTTTTTGATGTATTCTCACACTTGGATGCATTTAAAAGAATATTGGCACTTCGGATGACAGAAACATACTTTTTATATTTCAGTTTTCACTCTTTGTTCCCCAAATCGAAGATGCAAGTAGTGCCAGGAAGCTACCCCAAGTGTAGGAGAGCCAAATCTAGCAGAGCAGAGCAAGTGGAGGCTGGTTTGGTGTACTGTTTCAAAATAGTACACCAAACCAGTAACTTTTGTAAACAAGGCTGCCCTATCACCACACAACAAGCCATAATGCCTCTCTTTGCTGAAGCGGTTGCTCCTCATTGTCCTCATCAATGGGGCTGATGAATTGATGTTTGAGTCTGATATCTCATTAAGTTCAGCCAGCTGCAGCACAACAGAGGGACCTGCCCGGGTCCTTATGCCATACTCACAGAAGCATGATCCCTGCCTACCAAATTAAGTGCTATTTTTTTTTCTTTTTTCTGAGAAGTCATTTGACTCCGCCGTGATGCTTGAAAATGAATCAAACCGTTCTTTTTTTTTTTTTTTTTTCTCCAGTAAAAATAGTTTTAATCTCTAGCGCGGCAGAAATAAATAGAAATTGTGATTTTCGATGACAAAATGCACTAAAAATGTTTGTCCCACTAAATCTTCCAGCAGATGAGTGTAAGCTGTTGTCCCGGCAGTAAATCTGCAATGGTGATAAGTGTCACTGCCGCTGGCTGTTAGCCAGGGACAATCGGCTGACTTAAAAGTGCATGGTAGGTTTTCCTGTTTTTGTCCTCAAGTAGGGAGACCTCAATGTCAGGGGTTAGTCAGAGGCTATGGCCTGGCCAGTGTCAGGGTTGCTGCATGTGTGGCTTGCTGAAAAGTGGACCCTTTCAACTAGCCCAGCCTATGTAATGCTCTTAAGTGCCTTATGCCACAGAGCTGGTACTACATCTGAGCTGCCCCACACATAGGGATAATGGACACTGATTTAGTCATATGTCAATGAGAACTGAATTAGTCAACTCCTAGGCAAGCCATTTGAGGGAGCCTATGCACACCAACCCCGTCGCTGTCAATTTTCATTTGCTAGAAGAATGAGGCAATTACGCTTAACAGTTGCGAGGGGTCAAAAAAAGGGAAAGTGTCTTTTTCTCATCGACACACACCCGTAGCTCGATCTCTCCACAACACAGTTTGGATATTCATTTTGATATTTTAAGGAGCCTGAGTAGTAATGTCTCTAACACACTTCCATAGTCACACATATTCCCTTTGTTTCCCCCATCCCCAATGTGCTGTTTGGAGGTGATCTAAGGAACTAATTAAAATAAGGTTGTACATCTCAGCATCAGTGGCCGAAGAAATAGGAGTTGCCTATGACCGCTGGCACATTCTGGCCTGATAATTTTCTCTCCGATAGAAGTCTGCAGTTATTTCATTATAATCACAAAAGATTCAATTAAAAGATTAGGATGCCTTTAGGGGGAGGAGCTGGGTATATAGATAGCACTATCTTGCGTGGGAGGATATGTGTGTGCTTGTGTAAGAAAAAGTGGGAAATGCAAAGTAATAACATTTCAGTTCTGACAAGGAACTGCAACTATATTTATGCACATATACATAAATCTTGTTAATCCTTTGAAGAGTTAACAAAACGTGGTGTTGAAGTTGGGATTAATTTAGCTGGTCGGAGGTCTCTGATCTGTAACGGACATATACAAGTAACAAGGCTTGTTACACTAAAACGGGATTTCAAGGAAGAAGTCCATCCATCCATCCATCCATCCATCATCCATCCATTTTCTATTCACCCTTCGTCCCTTACTGGGATCGGGAGGGTTGCTGGTGCCTATCTCCAGCTACGTTCCGGGTGAGAGGCGGGGTACACCCTGGACAGGTCACCAGTCTGT